>SZWC01004830.1:86307-97543 GCA_023375785.1 Penium margaritaceum | reverse complement strand
CACAGGCAAAGACATGGACACAGACACAGACACAGATGTAGACACAGATACAGACACAGACACGGACACAGACAGAAACACAGATACAGATACAGATAGACAAAGGCACGGGCAAAGAGACCGAGAGATGCTAGGTGAAGGTAAAGAGGCGTTTTTATGGAAAAGCACTGAATCTCGCGCAATGCTTACCCCATGGAAGCCCATGTCTCACAACGGGTTTCTGATTTCGTACAGAATCATGCGCGGGCCTCGTTGTCGCCATTCGTGAGTGCATGAAGCAATAACGTCAAGGCGAGAAACACACAACGCACCTCGACTCCGGAAACGTTGCTTTAGATGAAGCATTACATGCGCGAAATGTCCTCGACCAGAGAAGCAGGGCCGAGTATAGCAGGCGTTACTGCCCCTACTTCCTGCTGCAGCAAACTTTCTTCTCTGTTGCGCGTCAGGATTCGCAATCACAAGCTTCGAGGCACGCTGCGATAGAGACCGATCACAATTTGTGATTCACAAACGTCCGCGTAACTGGTGTGCCGACTGAGAACGAACTGACGAGGTGCGGAGTATTCGCTCGCAGTGCGGCAATGGCGCTGGTCCACACCTGCCGGACCGCAGCATGGCAGGAGCAGCTGGTAAAAACAGTCTGGCCGCATAGGTTACCGTAGAGAATCCCGCGGACTTCGCCGCGGACTCTGACGCAGAACGTTTTTGGCCAAATCGAAGAAATGGAGCCCTCGTTCGCGCGGACTATTATTTGCGGCAGCAACCCTTGACCCGCAAGAACCGGGGTGACCGGACTCGAACCGCGTATCCCTACTTGTGGCAAGTCAACAAGCGGTTGAGGGCAAATCAACATGCGCTTTCTCCGTCGTCGCATGTGCGCAGCTTCGCGCGACAGCAGTGAAATTTCAGACCCTTCAGATTGCTACAATCGCCCCGCTAGTTTCCTTCAATCGGCAAATTATGCTAGTTTAACTCTGCAGCTAAAAGTTTTCGTACCCAGAAGTGCCTTTGCGGCAGATACACAAAACCCAGGGTGCAAAGTTCAGTTTTTTAGTCTAGTGCCCATCTCTCCAGAATATTGTGCTTTCGCAGAGCCCACTCGCCACTTTCTAGGAGCGGCTTGCATTCTTACAGCTCAGAAGCCCGTGCGACCATGCCCATGCCGCGAAGCAATCTGCCTTCTTTGCGTGTCTCGTGAACCATGGTGGGAATAGGTCATTGTTTTCCTTTGGCCATGTTTTTAAGGATCTTCCGAAAACTGGCCGCTGCTCGGAGTCGTCATCCATATCAGCCATAAAGTGTCGCTCGTTATCAGATTTAGCCATGATTGACTGCACTCTGCAGCCTCCCTTACTGTTTTAGCCATATTCAAGCGCGCGCCGGCTCCTCCTTTCAAAAGTGGCCATGAAGACGGCCGACGAAAAAAGGGTCGCGTAAGCGGCCGATGATGACAAAAGAAGCACCGTAACCACTTGGTGATCTCCTAAAGCACTTCTCAGTATTCAAAGGCACAAACATGGACATGAAAGGGGGAAAAGAAGTCTTCAAGCATGCTCCAAGGAATAAAGAAGTAGAATTACAATGATGAAAGAACATGAAACTATTGTGAGGAATTTAAGGGACTGAAAAGCATCTTAAAAACAAGAATAGGTGATTTACATCGGAGTACAGTTACTCGCCCTTCATAGGGTAAGAAAATTCAGTAAGCTTATCTTCTTCTTCTTTAGGAGATCACCGAGTGGTTACGGGGCTTCTTTTGTCAATATCGATCGCTCACGCGATCCTTTTTCCGTCGACTGTCTTCATGGCCACATTTGAAAGGAGGAGCCGGCGCCCGCTTGAACATGGCTAAAACAATAGGGAAGGCTTTGGGGCGTAGTAAATTATGGCCAAATCTGATGACGAGTGACACTTTATGGCCAATGTAGACAACGACTCCGAGTTGCGGCCACTTTTTGAAGGATGCTCAACAACATGGCCAAACGACAAAAATTACCATGGGAATAGACGCGCGCTTGGTCCAAATCTTTTGAACGCAAAATGGACATGAACCGGGTGAGGAAAGCTATTTAAGTTTTTTGGGGTCTTGAGAACTCCAACACTCATGGAGTTCATACAAACTCAATAGCAAACTTGGGTAACTTTTGTGTGAATGTAAAACACATTTCTATAAGAATAAATAATTCTTTGACAATGGAGATATAGTACAGTAATCAAATTCAATTTCATCATAAAATAATTCAAGACATTCCATGGGCATTACATGCATCTTACATACAACTTTTTTTACAAGAAGAAAGAACTAAAATACGAGAAGACTCTTTATGTGTAAAACTGATGATTAAATCAAGAGTTTGTTTTAATTCAAATATCATCTTTGTGTACTATATTGTTGTCTTCAAGCATTTCATTAAATCATAACACTTCAACACCTTCAACATTAAGAATATTATACGTGCTTCCAGTTTTGAATAATCTTTATGGATTTAAGGTAAGAAACATACATTATTCTAAACATGTTAACAATTCTTCCATTATTCATGACTTCGTCTCTCAAAATGTCCCTAGTTTTCAGCATTCCTTCATGAGACAAAAAGGGTTACACCTAACAGGAATTAGAAACATAGACCTAGATCTAAAAAAATGAAGATGGTGATAACAATTCAAACAAGTAGCCAATGTTGCACGCAAAGTGTGCAAAGGGTTACGTACTACACAAAAACGACTAAGGGTATGAATAATTGGAGAAAGTAGTCGGTGTTATCATTTGTGAAAGACAGACAACAAACAGAAAACACCAGTGGATGTATGTAGAGAACCCTAATTCGTGTGGTGCATTTCCTAAAGAATTCAGCCAAACATAAAAATGCACACGTTGTTGCGATCATGTAGCAGACACGCTTCATGAGCATGCAGTTGACATGCCGTTCAGCTATGGTGTCGTGGGTGGCGTCATTTGTGCTAGATCCCCCGGTTCTTGAGAAGGTCGCAGAAGTCATTGGATAAGTACTTGCCTCCGCCATCTGTGCAAAGCACCTTCAAATGCCTGATACATTCATTATGTGCAGTAATCACTTATTCCTTGAATGCATCAAAACAATCATCCTTCCCAGCCCAAAGGAACACCCACATCTTTTGCGACTTGTCATCAATGAACGTGGGAAAGTAAATCTTGTCGGAAAAGGACTGTGATGGTATGCAACCACACATGTCAGAGTGGACAAGAGAGATAATCTGAGCTGCAGCCTTCCTTTCCCTAGTGAATGGAGAGTGGGCTTGCTTCCCTTTGATGCAGCTCTCACAGGCTGACCCACCAAAGTGCTTCACCTCTTTCAGCTACAGGCCGCGTACCATCTGCTACGGAGATGATTGCACCAAAGTCGAGGTGTCCAAGCCAGCAATGCTGGCTTGGACACCTATCGTTAGGCTGGTGTCGTTATCTCCCACTCTTGCAGCAGCTACTACTGCAGCTCCCTTCTCCAATGCCACAAAAACATGGTAGTAACTATCATTGTTTCCCACATTTGCAAGCTCCCGACCTGCACGTGCTAAGGTGATGTAGTCGCCATTCGAGAAGTAGACTTGTAGGCCTTGGAAGATAAGAGAGGAAACAGAGTGGAGGTTAGCTGCGAGCCCCGGAAAATGGAGTACCCCCTTCACACAACATTCCACATTTTCCCTTTGTACAGAAGCATAGAAGATAATCTCACTCTTTCCCACCGCCAATTGTATGTGTTTGTTACCCATACTTACTCGAGGAGGTTCAATAGTGATGTAGACAACAAACCAGTCCCGACGAGAGGTTGTGTGCTCAGTGCCTCCTGAGTTAATGATCGAGAACAAGAAAGTGTTGGTGGACACATGTAGAAATATGATGGTTCTCACAATTTCACTCTCCCAGTCAGCCCCGTTGGCGGAGGTGTCCGACTATTTCCCCACTCCCACCCCAGCCCCAAGATATGCCTTCTTTTGGTATTCATGTACCCTATGGTCTGGCTTCCTGCAATATTGGCACTTGGCCTTCTTCTTCCGTCCAACTCCGCTACCGTTGATTGATGGAGCATGATACTTATGGCTCATGTTGCTGATGAGGGCTACGTGCAGTCCGCTTCCTCCTCCTCCCTCCTTCGACTGCTCCTCCTTGAACATCAGGATCTCCTTCACGTCATCGAGTGTGAGCTTGTCATCCGACTTGTCCAGGGAAACAATAAGAGGAGTGTAGCTACTAGGAAGGCTAGAGAGGATGGTCCACATGAGAATACATTCCTTGACAGGGTCCTCAATTGCAACAAGCCGGTCAGTGACAGCTCTCACCATGTTGAAATAATCAATTATGGAGCCTTACAATTTCATCTTCACGATCTGAAAACAACAACACAACTGCATGTTCATGAGGAATGACTTGGAAGCATTGGTGGAATCAAGGTTGTGCCAAACCTGGTTTTGGGTGCTGATGTCACAGACAAGGAGTTGCTGCCGTTTGGCAAGGTGGAAGTACATGGTGTCGAGGGCACGGTCCTGCTTATCGTGGTGGGTACTTGCCTCGGCAATGGAAGGGGAGGATTCAATAGAGTCAGTCTCACTCACGTGGCACTAAAGACCCTTATCCATCTACACCATCTTCATGTTGCTACTCTAGTTAAAGAAGTTATTACCTTCGCACTTGGTGATAGTGACGCCATCCACCACATAAACGGATAATATGGTGTTGACTGAAGCAGTGGCCCATGAACGGCCTGTCTCACACATCAGCATGGAAGGGATGCCTCAAGGGTGAGAATAGGTCTTGCTTTAACTCTGATGCCAGTTGTAGAAGCACGGGTAGCCCTCAGGGATGTTATAAGGCTCACCAAGAGCCACTAGCAACGATCAATTGTAAGTGAGACAAGTTGCATGTTGTAAAGACACAAATAGGGAAGCATGTTAATTTGTGTACATTGGAAGAATAGATGGTTTGACTCATGGACAGAAACAAAATTAGCGTAGCTTTCTAACAAGCCTAAGTACACCTCATTTGTCACATGGAGCTGGAAAAACCACTCCTAGCATGTCCTAGCATACTCCTAGCCTAGTGCAATGAGCCGAAGTCACTCTCACACATAAGAGAGTTACCATCCCGGCCATGTGCACATCCAATAATCTTGATGGGGACCTTTGTTCAAACTTCCTCAATGTTTCCCTGTTGTCTTTCTATCTTGAAATCCGCTCCAAGGCTTCCTGGCCAATAATTCTGTCCATCATTGGTACTAGTGATGGATATGAGGGTGCCAGAAAGTAACAAAAATAATTTGGTTGACAAAAATCATCTGGCAAGACAGTTGCAGAAAGGATATTTCACAGGTACCAGGGCACTTTACGGAATTCAATTCGGAGTCCTTTTGAGTGAGATATGGCTTTCTATAGTTTGGAGATCATGGGTGGGGTTCAAGTGACGACTGGAGCTCAAAAGGCAGCAGGATTTTTTGGCCAGGACGGCTATGAGCGGCCTTCACGGGGAAAAGCCGGCTGGAGAACCTCCAAGAGAATTCAAGGTGCAGACCACAGTTTTTGGTCGCCCAAGTCATGTGAGACATAATTCTCATGTGTGACAAAGTGACTGCAGCTCATCGCGCTAGGCTAGGAAAGTGTGCTAGAGGGTAGACTTTCACAAAGTCTATTTCAGTGCTCCCTGGGCCACATGAGATGTATAAATGCTTTTCAGAAAGCTGTGACAACATAACTTCTCACTCAAGAGTCGATTCAGACATCCGCGTTCTCTGCAAACCTACATTTGCTTCCGTAATTTCTGTCTGTGCAACCTGCAACTCCCTCTCCCAAACAGTTGGTCCTGCCTAGGCGGCTCTTGGTGAGCCTGATCACCTCCCTGAGGGCTGCCCCAGTTTCCATCACTGGTATCACAGCTAGAATAAGGTTGTACCTCATCCTAGAGGCATTCCTTGCACCCTATTGTGTGAGAGAGTCGTTTAGGGACTGGACGTTGCACAACCATGGCAACATCCGCTTCAGTGGTGGCCGGCGTCAACATCACCAAGCTTGAAGGCAAGGACTTCTTCAACTGGAGCAACAACATGAAGATGGTGCTGATGGAGAATGAACTCTGGAGCCATGTGAGTGAGGAGGAACCAGCTCAGTCCTCTCTCTCACCTGGTGAGGCCCGTACCCACTACGAGAAGCATGACAATGCCCTTGCCAACATCTACCTCTACCTCGTCGAACGACAGCAACTTCTGGTTCATGGCATCCTCATGCCTAGGGAGGCTTGGAAGAAGCTTGAGTCTACTTATGCAACCAAGTCAATCCTTATGAACATGCTGCTGCATTGCTTTCACACTGTGAAGATGGATGAGTCAGGATCCATGATTGACTACATCAACATGGTGAAGTCTCTAGCCGACCCACTTTTTGTAATTGAGGGCCCTATCAAGGAGCGTGTGCTCATGCTAACCATTCTCTCTGGCCGTCCTAGCAGCTACACTCATTTCATTGTTGCCCTGGACCAGCGTGTTGACAAGCTCTCTCCCAACAATGTGAAGGAGAGCCTTCTGTTTGAGGAGGAGCAGCGCAAGGGAGAGGAGGGCAAAAGCGGACCGAACGTCGCTCTCATCACCAACTCTAGTCAAAGGGGTGGTGCTGCACCAACCAAGGGCAGCGACGGAGGAGGGAATAAGAAGGGGAAATGCCACTACTGTAAGAAGTTGGGCCATTGGGCGCGCGAATTCTGGAAGAAGAAGTCGGACCTTGCGGCTAGAGTGGGAGCGGGAAAGCAGTCCGACGCTTCTGCAAACACAGTAGATTGGGAGACTGGATTCATAACAACCATCCAGGTCCTGCACGTCTCTGACACCACCGCCCTATTCTGGATCATCGACTTGGGAGCCATGAGGCGCATGACGTGTTGCCGGGAGTGGTTGGCTGTCTACACCATTATTGAGCCTCGTCGGGTGTACATGGGGGGCAACGATGTGCAAGTGGCGGTTGGGGAGGGTGAGATTGTGCTTTCTACTTCCGCTGGGGGTAAGCACATGGAACGTCATGTGGAAGGAGTGGTCCATGTTTCAGGGCTGGCAGCCAACCTCTTCTCTCTCTCATCTCTTATCTCCGAAGACATGCAGGTTCGCTTTGAAAATGGTGGTTGCACCATCTATGCTCGTGCAGGCCGTGTACATGCAAAACCAGACATGGAGGAAGAACTTTACCGTCTTTATGTGGCATCGGAGAAGGAAGCTGACTCAGCGTTGGTGGCGAGAGAGGGAAAACATGACATCGGCCTGTGGCACCGCCGGCTCGATCACCTCGGCTTTGGCATAATCATCTCCATGCAGCAGATGGTCCGCGACCTAGAGCTCAAGGGGGTGAAGCAGTCTGGTGCATCGGCTTGTGAGAGATGCAATGAGGGGAAGCAGGCCTGCGCTCTATTATCCGGAGAAGGAAAGGGGATGGCTCAGCTTCTCTCACTTTTTCACTTTGATTTGTGCCGTCACATGCCATCTCAGTCCCTGTCTGGTTAGTTGTACTTTGTCACGTTCCTTGATGACAAGTTGAGGAAGACATGGTTTTCCTTTCTGGATGGAAAGGATGAGTGCATTGATGCTTTCAAGGTGTGGATTGGTGTTGCACAGATTGAGAGTGGCAGGCGGTTGAAGGTGCTTCACACCGATGGTGGAGGAGAGTACCTCTCCAATGACTTCTGCAAGCGACGCGGGATTAGGCACAAGGTCACCCGACCCGGAACACCGGAGCTAAATGATGTGGCAGAACGCATGAACCGCACGCTCATGGAGTATGTTCGTAGCATGCTCCTAGCCGCAGAGCTCCCGCCAACCTTTTGGACGGAAGCGGTCAACATTGCCATGTTCCTGGAAAACCGGAGTCCCACGTGCACTGTGCCACTCATGACACCGGAGGAGGCATGGACGGGACGCACTCCAACATTGTCACACCTGAAAGTCTTTGGGTGTGGTGCATTTGTACACGTGCCTGTCAAAAACCGCAACAAGCTGGATGCAAAGTCGTTGAAGGCATCCTTCCTTGGCTACGACACCATGGGATACTGCCTCTACAATCTCGCTGCTCGCAAGATCATCCACAGTCATGACATGGTCTTTCAAGAGGACGTGAAGGGCTGGACTTAGAGTCCTATGTCTGCAGTTCCACTTGCTCCCGCACTCGTACCAGAAGTGGGAGAAGAGCCGTTGGCAGAAGAGGGTGGTGCGGTAGATGGCAGTGATAGCGGTAATGACAAGGAGGTGGAGGGAGCTAAGAAGGAGAATGATCCAACAGCCAAATCTGATGAGGAGGATGAGCAAAGCAATGCACAGCAGCTGCCACGGAGGTCTGCATGCCACAACTATGGTGCAGATGGTCTTGTGGAGCCGCTGAGGCGATCTGAGCACCTCGCAAACAAACAAAGGCCGCTGGAGGAGCTGGTGAACCTGTGCAGTTTTTCATCTTCACAGGAGTCCTCTGACCACAAGCTTCTCTTCCTCACAGTCACCAATGACCCAACCACATTTGCTGAAGCGATGCGCAGTGCCAAGGCGACAAATTGGCATGCCACAGCAGACGAAGAGTATGGTGCGCTGATGAAGAATGGCAGCTGGAACCTCGAGGAAGTTCCACGTGGCAGCCGAGTGATTGGGTATCGGTGGATATTCAGGCGGAAGCGTGGTGCGGATGGCTCCGGTACGAAGCACGGTTGGTTGCAAAGGGGTATGCGCAAACTGAGGGTGTAGATTGTAATGAGACATTTGTACCTATTGCAGAGTTTCCATCCAGCCAAGCGATCCTCGCTCTTGGTGCTGTTATGGACTGGGAGATGCACCAAATGGATGTGACGTGTGCATTTGTGAATGATGACCTCGAGGAGCATGTGTACATGGAGCAGCCGGAGGGGTACGTGGTGGGTGGAAAGGAGGATCTGGTGTGCAAGCTTGTGAAGGCTCTTTATGGCCTAAAGCAAGCACCGCGATCATGGTACCACAAGATGGATGAGCAACTGGCTGGGCATGATTTTGTGCACAGCGAAGCTGACCATGTAATCTATGCACACGTGCAAGAGGCAAGCCGGGTCATCATCTTGCTCTATGTTGATGATCTGCTCATTGTATCTGACTCCAAGTCTTTTTTGGACAATGTGAAGCATTCCCTTGCTGCCAGGTTCGACATGAAAGACATGGAAGAGCTCAGCTACTACCTTGGCCTTTAGGTCAAGCGCGACCGGCAGTAGCTGACTTTGGACTTGTCACATAGCACGTACGTGAGCAACATCGTCAAGCGCTTCAACATGGCAGGAGCTCGCAAGGCTGCAACACCACTGGAAGTGGGAGCAAAGCTGAGCATGACGCAGACTCCCCGCGGCATGCAAGAGAGCAGCCGCATGGAAGCAGTGCCGTACCAAGTAGTAGTTGGGAGCCTTAATGATGCAGAAGTTGGCACACGCCTCAACATCAGCCAAGCAGTGGGAGTGCTAAGCAATTTTTGTGCGGTATTGGGAGGCAGTCAAGCGCGTGCTGCGCTACCTCAACAGAAGCAGCAGAATTTACCTCACCGTCAATGGCAACAACATCCCCATCCACATCAGCTACAGCGATGCAGATTGAGGGGGTGACGTGTACACAAGGAGGTCAACCAGTGGGTTCGTGTTTGTGCTCAGGGAAGGTGCAGTAAGTTGGAGGAGCAAGAAGCAAGAGTGCGTAGTCCTCTCCACCACTGAAGCAGAGAACATCGCCCTGCTCGCAAGCCTTGGACAGCAGCAGACCACAGTGACCACCATCTACTGTGACAGCATGAGTGCCATTACTCTGACCAAGAACGCAGAGTTTCACGCCCACACCAAGCACATCGACCTACGATATCACTTCATCCACAAGCTCGTGGCAAAGCAGGTGGTGCAGATCAAGTTCTGCCCTTCAAGAATGATGCTAGAAGACTTCTTAACCAAGCCGCTGGCAGCGCACCGCTTTCAGCAGCTGAGGGGAAAGTTCGTACTTGTGTGATTTCTATTCTGGCAAAGTTGGAGAATGATAGATTTGAGGGTGGCAGAAAGTGAAAAAAAAACAGGTTGCTTGATGAAAACCATATGGAGTGACAGTTGAATAGAGGATGTTTCACAGGTTCCAACGCACTTTACGAAATGGAATTTGGAGTCCGTTTGAGTGGGATATGGTTTTCCAAAGTTTAGAGATCATGGGTCGGGTTCAAGTGACGACCTGAGCACTTTGAGCTCAAAAGGCGGCAGGATAACTGGCCAGGACGGTTGAGAGCGGCCTTCAAGGAGAAAAGCCGACTGGAGGACCTCCAAGAGACTTAAAGGAAGGTGCAGACCACGATTGTTGGTCGTCCAAGTTGTGTGATACATAAATCTCATGTGTGACAAGGTGACTGCCGCTAATCGCACTAAGCTAGGAGAGTGTGCTAGAAGGTAGACTTTGACAGAGTGTATCTTATTGCTCCTTAGGCCAAATGAGGCATATAAGGGCTTTTTAGAAAGATGTGACAACATAATTTCTCACTCAAGATTCCATTCAAACATTTGAGCTCTCTGCAAACCTACATTTGCTTCCGTAATTTCTATCTATGCAATCTGCAACTCCTTCTTACAAACAGATGGTCCTGCGTAGGCGGCTCTTAGTGAGCCTGATAACCTCCCTGAGGGATGCCCCAGTTTTCATCAGCTCGTAGTATAGGAGCCATCACTTGAACCGGACTCACTGCCACAAAACCTTGAAAAATCCATCTCCCTCAAAGGGACTCCGAATTGAGTTCCGTAAAGTGCTACAATCCTAATGGGTTTTTATTGCACAACCCACTTTAGTCATATTTTGGCACCGTACATCCACCTTAATGGAACTTCTTAGTTCACAACACACTCGGATGACTTGGAAATCCTTGAGTGTCCTGCTTTGGTGCTTGCATCCCCATATCAACCTGCATAAACAACAACATCATTTTGTTGATCAAAGTGTTTTTTAAGGGGAAACTGTAGACATGCATAAATAAGGAGAGAGCATGTGAGGAGGAGGGAGAGGGATAGAGCCATTAGATATGGGAGGCAAGAGGGAAAAAGAGACCCATGAGACATTGGGCGAAAAGTGAAGAGTACGAGAGAGGACGGGGGAAATAGAAAGAGAGAGGGAGAGAGAGTGGGAGAGAAAAATAGATAGGGGAGACAGAGAGACATGGGGAGAGAGAGAGATAGAGAGAGAGAGAGAGAGAGAGAGAGAGAGAGGGAGAG
>SZWC01004829.1:111712-158046 GCA_023375785.1 Penium margaritaceum | reverse complement strand
ATGTGGACACACAGGCAGATGAGGACACACAGGCAGATGAGGACACACAGGCAGATGAGGACACAGGCACATGAGTACACAAAGGCAGATGAGGAAACACACGCAGATGAGGACACACAGGCAGATGAGGACACATAGGTAGATGAGGACACACAGGCAGATGAGGATACACAGGCAGATGAGGACACACAGGCAGATGAGGACACACAGGAAGATGAGGACACACAGGCAGATGAGGACAAAAATGCAGATGAGGACACACAGGCAGATGAGGACACACAGGCAGACGAGGACACACAGGCAGACGAGGACACAGGCACATGAGGACACAAAGGCAGATGAGGACACACAGGCAGATGAGGACACACAGGCAGATGAGGAGACATAGGCAGATGAGGACACACAAGCAGATGAGGACACACAGGCAAATGAGGACACACAGGCAGATGAGGACACACCGGAAGATGAGGACACACAGGCAGATGAGGACACAGGCACATGAGGACACAAAGGCAGATGAGGACACAGAGGCAGATGAGGACACACAGGTAGATGAGGACACACAGGCACATGAGGACACACAGGCAGACGAGGACACAGGCACATAAGGACACAAAGGCAGATGTGGACACACAGGCAGATGAGGACACACAGGCAGATGAGGACACGTAGGCAGATGAGGACAACCAGGCAGATGAGGACACACGGGCAGATGAGGACACACAGGCAGATGAGGACGCACAGGCAGATGAGGACACACAGGCAGATGTGAATACACAGGCAGATGAGGACAGAGAGGGAGATGAGGACACACAGACAGATAAGGACGCACAGGCAGATGAGGACACGTAGGCAGATGAGGACAACAAGGCAGATGAGGACACACGGGCAGATGAGGACACACACACAGATGAGGAAACACAGGCAGAGGAGGACACACAGGCAGAGGAGGACACACAGGCAGAGGAGGACACACAGGCAGAGGAGGACACACAGGCAGAGGAGGACACACAGGCAGAGGAGGACACACAGGCAGAGGAGGACACACAGGCAGAGGAGGACACACAGGCAGAGGAGGACACACAGGCAGAGGAGGACACACAGGCAGAGGAGGACACACAGGCAGAGGAGGACACACAGGCAGAGGAGGACACACAGGCAGAGGAGGACACACAGGCAGAGGAGGACACACAGGCAGAGGAGGACACACAGGCAGAGGAGGACACACAGGCAGAGGAGGACACACAGGCAGAGGAGGACACACAGGCAGAGGAGGACACACAGGCAGAGGAGGACACACAGGCAGAGGAGGACACACAGGCAGAGGAGGACACACAGGCAGAGGAGGACACACAGGCAGAGGAGGACACACAGGCAGAGGAGGACACACAGGCAGAGGAGGACACACAGGCAGAGGAGGACACACAGGCAGAGGAGGACACACAGGCAGAGGAGGACACACAGGCAGAGGAGGACACACAGGCAGAGGAGGACACACAGGCAGAGGAGGACACACAGGCAGAGGAGGACACACAGGCAGAGGAGGACACACAGGCAGAGGAGGACACACAGGCAGAGGAGGACACACAGGCAGAGGAGGACACACAGGCAGAGGAGGACACACAGGCAGAGGAGGACACACAGGCAGAGGAGGACACACAGGCAGAGGAGGACACACAGGCAGAGGAGGACACACAGGCAGAGGAGGACACACAGGCAGAGGAGGACACACAGGCAGAGGAGGACACACAGGCAGAGGAGGACACACAGGCAGAGGAGGACACACAGGCAGAGGAGGACACACAGGCAGAGGAGGACACACAGGCAGAGGAGGACACACAGGCAGAGGAGGACACACAGGCAGAGGAGGACACACAGGCAGAGGAGGACACACAGGCAGAGGAGGACACACAGGCAGAGGAGGACACACAGGCAGAGGAGGACACACAGGCAGAGGAGGACACACAGGCAGAGGAGGACACACAGGCAGAGGAGGACACACAGGCAGAGGAGGACACACAGGCAGAGGAGGACACACAGGCAGAGGAGGACACACAGGCAGAGGAGGACACACAGGCAGAGGAGGACACACAGGCAGAGGAGGACACACAGGCAGAGGAGGACACACAGGCAGAGGAGGACACACAGGCAGAGGAGGACACACAGGCAGAGGAGGACACACAGGCAGAGGAGGACACACAGGCAGAGGAGGACACACAGGCAGAGGAGGACACACAGGCAGAGGAGGACACACAGGCAGAGGAGGACACACAGGCAGAGGAGGACACACAGGCAGAGGAGGACACACAGGCAGAGGAGGACACACAGGCAGAGGAGGACACACAGGCAGAGGAGGACACACAGGCAGAGGAGGACACACAGGCAGAGGAGGACACACAGGCAGAGGAGGACACACAGGCAGAGGAGGACACACAGGCAGAGGAGGACACACAGGCAGAGGAGGACACACAGGCAGAGGAGGACACACAGGCAGAGGAGGACACACAGGCAGAGGAGGACACACAGGCAGAGGAGGACACACAGGCAGAGGAGGACACACAGGCAGAGGAGGACACACAGGCAGAGGAGGACACACAGGCAGAGGAGGACACACAGGCAGAGGAGGACACACAGGCAGAGGAGGACACACAGGCAGAGGAGGACACACAGGCAGAGGAGGACACACAGGCAGAGGAGGACACACAGGCAGAGGAGGACACACAGGCAGAGGAGGACACACAGGCAGAGGAGGACACACAGGCAGAGGAGGACACACAGGCAGAGGAGGACACACAGGCAGAGGAGGACACACAGGCAGAGGAGGACACACAGGCAGAGGAGGACACACAGGCAGAGGAGGACACACAGGCAGAGGAGGACACACAGGCAGAGGAGGACACACAGGCAGAGGAGGACACACAGGCAGAGGAGGACACACAGGCAGAGGAGGACACACAGGCAGAGGAGGACACACAGGCAGAGGAGGACACACAGGCAGAGGAGGACACACAGGCAGAGGAGGACACACAGGCAGAGGAGGACACACAGGCAGAGGAGGACACACAGGCAGAGGAGGACACACAGGCAGAGGAGGACACACAGGCAGAGGAGGACACACAGGCAGATGAGGACACACAGGCAGATGAGGACACACAGGAAGATGAGGACACACAGGCAGATGAGGACACACAGGCAGATGAGGACACACAGGCAGATGAGGACACACAGGCAGATGAGGACACACAGGCAGACGAGTACACACAGGCAGACGAGGACACAGGTACATGAGGACACAAAAGCAGATGAGGACACACAGGCAGATGAGGACACACAGGCAGATGAGGACACACACACAGATGAGGAAACACAGGCAAATGAGGACACACAGGCAGATGAGTACACACAGGCAGATGAGGACACACAGGCAGATGAGGACACACAGGCAGATGAGGTACTGTATTCCGTTGGTTTACATCGTACAACATAATTCTGTGGACTGACCTTGGTAAACCCATGTATTAGTCAGGAGAAGTGTGAACACTATTTAAAACCATTAACACCGTCAACAAATTACAGGAACTTCTTGCTGTCAGCTCAGGAAAAGAGAATTGGGCAACTAACGCTATCACTGTTGCACAAAAAGGCAATGACACTCTAGGTAGGTGACAGATTTCCCCTTGGGTGTCAACGTTTCACACGAGTGATGCGACAGCTTTCCACACATTTCCTCATAATGATTCACATCTCGGCTGGACGTTTTTACTTTTGGATGCTACTGAGAAATAACATGACCTTCCAACTAGTTTTTTTATATTTTTTCCTGCGCTTGTTCGAAAGGCTGAGCAAGATTAGTTCAGCTGACTGTCAGACTCGTGGACGAGATCAGTTTTGCTTCTATTGGTTGGGGACAAAGGAGGAGAGAAGCGTGGGACGTATAAAAAGAGCCAACTTTGCGCATGATCACTGTCCAAGAATCCGCTGATTGGTCTCCAGCCAAAGTTTTTGACAGGGAGGCTTGGAAGCCTCACTTTATTCTGTGACAACCACTGGAGAGAGCGTCCTCCTCCTGCTCACACTTCGTTGCCCCCTTGCCCCGTGGCTACCAGCCGATTCACATGAGGTAGAACTCGTCCTTGTACCTCTGGCTACCAGGCATCGTGCTGATGTTGGTGGACGACAGATAGCCCTCTGCCCCAGCATACTTGCCAGTTCCGCCCACGATGGCGAACTCGTTCTCATTCTCACTGTCGTCCTGCGCACCTGCAGAATATCAACCAGAGGGCGACAGGTAAAGATGAGTGCTTGTGTACGCGAGACGGGGAGGTACCAGTCCGAGCTTACAAGTCACAACAAGAATCCAGCAGTCTTATGCCGCATCAGACGGCTGGGAACCGAAGGAAATTGCGCAACGGTGACAAGACATGGATGTGGCTGGTCGTCTAGGAGGATCTAAGTGCACGCGCAACGCCATACAGAACTCAAGAAGTCTCGCAGACGCTCTGCCGTCTCCCTGCAGATGAGAAATCCATGGTGATGGAAACGTGGTACTTGCCAAGTACCACGTTTCCATCCATCTACTTAGCAAGTAGTACTTGCACCACTCACCAGTCACAGTGATGCTTCCGCCAGTGAGGCGATAGGTGATGGTGCAAATGTTGATGGTCGAAGTCGTGTACAGGCAAGTGCCGGTGACCGTCCCAATCTGCGCAAGCGTTGAGAGATATGCAACAAAGGGAGTGAGTTCCATCACGGGGCGACTTATTGCCAGCGGGAGAGGGTCGAGCTATTGCAAACAATGGTTGGGGATGGGATGAGAAGGGAGGGGCGACTCATGGTTCACCTTAGCGTTGGAAGTGCTGCGGAAGGTCCACAGCCACGTGAATGTGTCGCCCACGCTTGCAGCGCCTGTCACCGTCTTGCCGGACTTCGAGTAAAACGACTGCAGCGAAAGGCTCACAGGCGCTCGTCAGACAGAGGCGACACTGGCAAGGCGAACTGAACGGCATTTCACGCGCAGGAAGGAAGGAAGGAGTGAACGGCTTTTCACGCGCACGAAGGAAGGAAGGAGTGAACGGCTTTTCACGCAGGAAGGAAGGAAGGAGTGAACGGCGAACGACGTGTAGTGACAAGTGGGCCGATGCAACAAGGAGATAGCCTTAGCTACGTCACAGAGAGGAGATATGCCTCACATACCGCCTGTGCGCCAACCCCATCTTCGTAGCCGACAATCTTCGTCTTGTACGAAGCGCCTTCGACCACTGAAACATTGTGCACGCGAAGCAGACAGCGTCAGGGTGGATCCCTCATGAGCGACAATCTTTGCGATTGGGTGTCGGTGTGTACTCACCGGCAGTGGACAGCAGAATCACGGCAGCCGCGAAGAGGAGGGCGCGGAAAGCCATTGCGACCAGGGTCCGCAGTGAGTGATGAGGCTGAGGGTCGGTATGAACGGGTGACGTAAGAGTTGACCAAAGACAAGAAAGAGTATACCACATTCAGTGGTTTCGGAGGCCTAGTTATGGACCAGCCTGGTCGATGCGCCCGCTACGAAGCGGTGCCGAGGGTACCGCACCGCTGCTGCGACCCGCGCAACGCGAAGAGGTCAGCGCGGTGTCCGACAGCGACAGGACGAGGGCAAGGGTGGAACGGGGGGAAGGAAGAGAGTAGAGGCGAAACAGCAGCCTGCAGGCAATGGTGAGACATGCCAAGGGTGCATAACCGGGAAGCAATCTTCCTGGGCGGCAGGATCGGGCGGCAGCTGCTGTGCAGGTGCTTTTTGACGTGGACCAGCCTGTCATTTTGGTCTGTAGCGGTGGGACCCAGGGCCACCAGCTGGTGCAAAGGATCATGTGCGGAAGTTCTGTGGTATGCGCAAGCACAGAAAAAAAAGCCAAAAAATTAGGTGAATGGAACCAGAAAAGCCTGCACTGTCGGACGAGACAACAAAAAACCAAACGATACTTTCGCATTGCGCGTGATGTCCGGGGACCGGACGGGCGACCGATGTGATTACAATCCTGGTTCGGACGTCTCACATACGGAATGGAACACGTTGTGTTCACCAGGTGCGATTCCCACGTTTGATGCAACGAACATAAATTAGATGTTTCATTCCACCAGACCACGCGCATTTAGTGCTCTCGAACAACAACCTTTTAGTCATACATAATTTACTTGTTCGGCGAGCAGAAATGCCAAGTTGCATCGGACCACACCAAACGTATTTACTGCTCTCGCACGACAAACTTATTCTCGGAATTATGTCCGGCAGTAAGTATATATCGCAGTCGACAAGACGCCCTACGATGGACACTTCACCGCCACATGGAGAACCTCCTTCACCTTCGAGCAAAAATAAATGTTCAGTACAATTGACAGGACCACGATATACCTTTCCATCGAAATGAACATCATTCATTCGTGTTGACGAACAAACAATGTGTCGTGTCTTACGCCCTGAGCAGAACGAACAAAACATTTAGCCTAACACCTCGAACGTCAAAAACGATGTTTCTTCTCCCGTTCTCATAAGTACAAATCAGTTGCACTGTCGGACGAGACAAAAAAAACCAAACAACTCTTTCGCATTGCGCGTGATGCCCAGTAAAACGAGCGGACCGATGCGATAACATTGCTGGTTCGGACAGCTCACATCCAGAATTAACTCTTCTGTTTACAGCACGTGCCATTTCCACAGTCGATGCCATGAACCCAATCAACTTCTTCGCCGAACAGAAACTCTAAGTTTCATTCGACCAGACCAAACAGATTTTGTTCACTCGCGCAAAACAGTTTTCTCCTTTTGTGTACTGACCATCATTTGTTCGTTTGACATGACAGAAAACGTTTTGCACCTTGAATGTTTCCTCGCATGGCATCCTAAGAGGTCGCATTTACGTCCGTCTGATCAAAATGCATGTAGGACCGCCGTCTTCAGAATTGGGCATCAGATACCTCGATTAGACTGCTGCTGTCATCAGCATTACAGCCAATCTGACGGCTCTCGTTGCTTGGGCTGATCTGTCGGTCGACCGAAGCACGGGGCTCTGTCGCCTGGCTGCTACGGCCGGATTGTCCGCAAAATATTCGGTAAGGTTAAGCAACCTCAGTCGTCGATTCTCGATCTAGAGCAAGCCCCCCATCTTACCTCCCATGAAAGAGTGGGTGTATTACCAATAATGTTACAAATGTGCATCGTTACTAGATCGATAAATACATCATGCGTGAACAACATTTTGTGAAGTGATAACAACCTTACTGGATACATCAAGAAGTTCTTGCAAAGTAGTGGAACAATCCACAAGCACACAGGAAAAGAAAATCGTTTCTAGGACCTGATCTAATTAAAATACACATTTGCGAGCGACAAAAATGTAGTCTTCAATTTCATGAACCCGAACATCCTTTCTTTGGTTTCCGTTTTTTAAACAACTTTTCCTGACTGCACAACAATCCACAAGCGCGAGCTCTTAAACTGGAATACCATTCATTCACGCGAGCTGTTTGACTGGACCAAAAGCACATATCATTCACGCGACAAAAAAACGTTTGATGAAACAAGCCTAGGACACTTAAATTTCGTACATCAAAGCAGTATTATCTGTTCACTGCACTAAAAGTAAAATTCTACGATAGATGTTTCGTTAGACAAAACAAGCCAACGGAAAATGATTTTGCAATGGAGTTTTTACCATACAACAATTATCAGTTCAAAGCGAGAAAAGGTTGTAAGGTTTTGTTAACAGAAGCGTTTTTCTTCCTTCACGCCACAAAACAACATTTCTTAAGAAATATTGTCCGGCTGTTCTCTGTTTTCGCAGTCGATATCACGCTCTAAGATGGACGCTTCACAGCCGCATGGAGAACCTCCTTTCCATTTACGCAAAGAGAAATACGTGTAACGTCTACAAGACCAAAACAATCTTCTACATCTAACGTTCATTATTGTTGACGATGAAATACATGTCATGTCTTGCGCCCTGAGTGGAACTAGCACTTTCTCATGGTGTAAACGTTGTTTCTTCTCCCGCTTTCGTAAATGGAAAGCCCTTTTCTCCTTTCGTTCACTGACCGTCGTTTGATGGTTTGAGGTGACTGAAAGCATTTTGCAACATGAACGTTTTCTCGCATGCCTTCTCAGTGGGTCCCGTATACATCCGAGTTGTCAAAGTGACTAATATACTAATGTATGCTCCGTGTTCATAATTGAGCATTAGATCGTCATCGAAGTCTGAGCCAATCTGACGGCTGTCGTTGCTTCGGCTGATCTATTGATCGGCCAAAACAACAGACCTCCTTTCACCTCACTGCTACGGCCGGAGTGTCCGCGATATGTTATGTACCTTTTGACAGCCTTGAGCCGTCGATGCTCGATGTGAAGCCAGCACCCCTTCTTACATTCCATGAAAGACGGGGTGTATTACCAGAAATGTTAGCAATGAGCCTAGGACACTTATATTTCGTACATAAAAGCAGTATTATTTGTTCAATGCACTAAAAGTAAAAGTCGTTTAGTCTCGAGTTTGTACCGAGTAACAACTATCTGTTCAATGCACGAAAAGGTTGTAAGGTTTCGTCAACAGAAAAAACATTCTTCTTTCACGCTACGAAGACCACATTCTTAAATTGTCCGGCTTTTCTGCGCTGTCGGAGTCCGTAACACGCCCTAAGAAGGAGACTTCACAACCGCATAGAGAACCTCATTTACATTGACGCAAAAGGAAATACCTATTACATTAGTCTCGTTTAGTTTACTGACTGTCATTTGTTCGTTTGACGTGACAGAAATCGTTTTACAACACCTACGATTCCACGCATGGCCTCACAAGAGGTCGCATATACATCCGTCTAATCAAATGACTATTGTACTAAACTATGCTCCTTCTTCAAATTTGAACATCGGAGACGTCGATTCGACCGCTGCCGTAAATTAAGTCGGAGTCGATCGGACGGCTGTCGTTGCTTCGGCCGATCGGCCGATGCAATGGACCTCTGTCGCCTTACGGCCGGATTGTCCATGACATTATCAGGATTTTTAAAAAGCCTTTGCCGTCGATGCTCAATCTAGAGCTTGACCCCCTTCTTACCTTCCATGAAAGAAGGGGTGTATGACCGAATTTGTACCAACGAGAATCGTTTCGGTTTCGACATAAAGAAATGTCCGTTAGGTCATTTCCATCCAACTGAACATCATTCTCCCGTTCTCACAGGTACAAATCAGTTTGCTGCTTTTGCACTGTCGGACGAGACAACAAAAAACCAAACAACTCTTTCGCGTTGCGCGTGATGTCTAGGGACCGTAAGCGGGACCGATGTGATTACCATGCTCGTTCGGACAGCTGACATCCGGAATGAAACACTTGTTCTGTTCAGAACGTGCAATTTCCACGTTTGATGCAACGAACATAAATTAAATGTTTCATTCCACCAGACCACGCGCATTTTGTGCTCTCGCACAAACAACCTTTTAGTCATACATAATTTACTTGTTCGGCGACCAGAAAAGCCAAGTTGCTTCGGATCACACCAAACGTATTTACTACTCTCGCACGACAAACTTATTCTCGGAAATATGTCCGGCAGAAAGTATACATCGCAGTCGACAAACACCCTAAGATGGACACTTCACCGCCACATGGAGAATCTCCTTCACCTTCCAGCAAAAAGAAATGTCCGTTACATCTGACAGGACCACGATAAACCTTTCCATCGAACTGAACATCATTCGGTCGTGTTGACGAACAAACAATGTGTCGTGTCTTACGCCCTGAGCAGAACGAACATAACATTTAGCCTAACATTTCGCACGTCGAAAAGGATGTTTCTTCTCCCGTTCTCATAAGTACAAATCAGTTGCACTGTCGGACGAGACAACAAAAACCAAACAACTCTTTCGCATTGCGCGTGATGCCCGGTAAAAAGAGCGGACCGATACGATAACATTGCTGGTTCGGACAGCTCAAATTCAGAATTAACTCTTATGTTTACAGCACGTGCCATTTCCACAGTCGATGCCATGAACCCAATTAACTTCTTCGCCGAACAAAAACTCTAAGTTTCATTCGACCAGACCAAACATATTTTCTTCACTCGCGCAAAACAGTTTTCTCCTTTTGTGTAGTGACCATCATTTGTTCGTTTGACATGACAGAAAACGTTTTGAAACTTGAACGTTTCCTTGCATGGCTTTCCAAGAGGTCGCATTTATGTCCGTCTGATCAAAATATATGTAGGACCGCCGTCTTCAGAATTGGGCATCAGATACCTCGATTAGACCGCTATTGTCGTCGGCATTGCAGCCGATCTGACGGCTGACGTTGCTTGGGCTGATCTGTCGGTCGGCCAAAGCACGGGGCTCTGTTGCCTCGCTGCTACAGCCGGATTGTCCGTGATGTATTCGGTAAGGTTAAGCAGCCTCAGCCGTCGATTCTCGATGTAGAGTAAGCCCCCCATCTTACCTCCCATGAAAGAGTGGGTGTATTACCAATAATGTTAGAAATGTACATCGTTACTGGATCGATAAATACATCATGCGTGAACAAAATTTTGTGAGGTGATAACAACCTTACTGGATACGTCATTAAGTTCTTAAAAATGAGTGGAACAATGTACAAGCACACAGGGAAAAAAATCGTTTCTAGGACCTGATCTAATTAAAATACACATTTGGGAGCGACGAAAATGCGGTCTTCAATTTCATTAACCGGAACATCCTTTGTTTGGTTTCCGTTGGCGAAACAACTTTTCCTGACTGCACAACAATCCACAAGCGCGAGTTGTTAAACTGGAACACCATTCATTCACGCGAGCTGTTTGACTGGACGAAAAGCACATATCATTCACGCGACAAAAAAACGTTTGATGAAACAAGCCTAGGACACTTAAATTTCGTACATCAAAGCAGTATTATTTGTTCAATGCACTGAAAGTAAAATTCTACGGTAGATGTTTTGTTAGACGAAACAAGCCAACGGTAAATGATTTTGCACTGGAGTTTGTACCGTAAAACAATTATCTGTTCAAAGCGAGAAAAGGTTGTAAGGTTTTGTTAACAGAAGCGTTTTTCTTCTTTCACGCGACAAAACAACATTTCTTCTTAAGAAATATTGTCCGGCTGTTCTCCGTTTTCGGAGTCGGTATCACGCTCTAAGATGGACGCTTCACAGCCGCATGGAGAACCTCCTTTCCATTTACGCAAAGAGAAATACGTGCAACGTCTACAAGACCAAAAACATCTTCTACATCTAAAGTTCATTATTGTTGACGATGAAATACATGTCATGTCTTGCGCCCTGAGCGGAACAAGATTTTTTCCATGACGTAAATGTTGTTCCTTCACCAACTTTCGAAAATAAAAAGCCATTTTCTCATTTCGTTTACTGAACGTCGTTTGTTCGTTTGAGGTGACTGAAAATATTTTGCAACATGAACGTTTTCTCGCATGCCTTCTCAGTGGGTCGCGGATACATCCGTGTTGTCAAAGTGACTGATGTACTAATATATGCTCCGTGTTCAGAATTGAGCATAGGATCGTCGTCGAAGTCAAAGCCAATCTGACCGCTGTCGTTGTTTCGGCTGATCTGTTGATCGGCCGAAACAACAGACCTCCTTTCACCTCGCTGTTGCGGCCGGAGTGTTCGCGATACATTAAGTAACTTTTGACAGCCTGAGCCGTCGATTCTCGATGTAGAGCCAGCCCCCTTTCTTACATTCCATGAAAGACGAGGGGTATTACCAGAAATTGTAGCAATGAGCCTAGGACACTTACATTTCGTACATCAAAGCAGTATTATCTGTTCAATGGACTAAAAGTAAAGGTCGTTTAGTCTGGAGTTTATATCGAGTAACAACTATCTGTTCAATGCACGAAAAGGTTGTAAAGTTTCGTCAACAGAACGAATATTCTTCTTTCACGCCTCAAAGACCACTTATTTTCAAAATGTCCGACTTCTCTACGCTGTCGGAGTCCATAACACGCTCTAAGAAGGACACTTCTCGGCCGCATAGAGAACCTCATTTACATTGACGCAAAAGGAAATACCCATTACATCAGTCTCGTTTAGTTTACTGACCATCATTTGTTCGTTTGACGTGACAGAAATTGTTTTGCAACTCCTGCGATTCCACGCATGGCCTCAAAAGAGGTCGCATATACATCCGTCTAATCAAATGACTATTGTACTAAACTATGCTCCTTCTTCAAATTTGAACATCGGAGACGTCGATTCGATTGCTGCCGTAGTTTAAGTCGAAGCCGATCGGACGGCTGTCGTTGCTTCGGCCGATCTGCCAATCGGCCGATGCAATGGGCCTCTGTCGCCTTACGGCCGGATTGTCCGTTACATTATCGAGATTTGTAAAAAGCCTTCGCCGTCGATGCTCGATCTAGAGCCAGCCCCCCTTCTTACCTTCCATGAAAGAAGGGGTGTATGACCGAATTTGTGCCAACGATCATCGTTTCGGTTTCGACATAAATATCATTTTTGAATGAAACGAACACCCCTTCTTTGGTTTCCGTTTGCGAAACGAATTTTCCTCTTTGCATAACGATCCAAAATCGCGAGCTGTTTGATTGGACCAAAAACACATATTATTCACGCGACAAACAACGTTTGACGAAACAAGCAAATGGACACAGACTTCGTATATCGAAAGAATATTATATCTCCTGTTAACGAAATCGAACATTGTGTTTTGGTGCCTAGCCGAAAATACTTCCTTGTCAGTTCCTCATTTTAGAAGCTGTTTTGCATGTAGTTCGGTTTCGGCTTTGACACTTCGGTGTCAACGCGCTAGGGTTTGGGTAGTTGCCTCGTACAGCATGGCTCCGTCTCCTGTCGAAGAGGGTTTCATCCCCGGAGCCTAACTCCGAGGGTTTCTTGCTCTACCTTGGAGCTCTCAGTCGCTCGCCCTTGTCAGAAAGTCGCGCTCTTAGCTGTTTTCACCTATAATGGGCAGTCGCTGCCGGTCGTTCACTACGATGTTGGAAGAACAGAGCCGCCTGACAAATGAAACGCTCACTTTCTCTAAGCAGTCTGCCGATACTTCATCTCCTCCGCCACCGCAACGCGCGGCTGGCAGTTCGGCCCGATCAAACTTGCCTCCACCTGTCGGTAGAGTAGAGATTAGGGAGGCCAGTGTCGTTGTCCTTTCCTCCTCTGTCGAAGACACTTTGGGGTCCGAGGTTGTCATATCGACAGAGACAAGTGCGCCGGCGGTGACGTCGCCAACCACCTGCGCTGGTGCCAAATCCCTTGGTGGCACGGTGATGGCTAACTCCGACAAGCCTCTATTCGGCCCGACAGAGTTCATCGGTCAACCCGAAGGTGCGTGCGTGCATGACGGTTGTTTCTTAACGTAATTGCCGTGAAAATTTGCTTTTCATGGTAACTTGAGTAATAACATCCAATATGCACGTATCGCAGACTTGGTAACCTTGCCCGTGGACACATGGGTTGCAAAGATGGATGGGCGGGGTATGGCCATCGGCAGGAAACCCTGGAGGCAACCGCTCACTATCCTGAAGTTCTTTGCCATGAAGTTCCACACTGATGGGTTCCAGAAGCTGCAACCGATGTTTGAAACTGCTTTTCCGTCGACACTATGGCTCCTTCTGCAAACCTACGCCGCCCAGAAACTCGTGAGGAATAAGGCGGTCTCCGAGGGTGAGGGCAACAATAGCCGAACCTTGGACTTTGAAGAATTTTTCAAACGACCGTGGATGCTGAAAAATCCCTACCGCAAGCCAAAAAATTGCATCAACGACTTCATGATTGAGTGGCCCGACACCGACAGAAAGGCCAGGAGGCCATGGTACACGTCCTACCATAACGGGGGTATCCACTGCGAGAGGACTCAGTGGAACCAGCCGGTAAGACTTTGAACGCAGCACCTTCTGTTAAAGTATGTTTGTTAAGTTCTACATCCCTAACAGCGTGACATTTGTAAATCATGCAGAAACTTGACACTGATGAACCTAAACAGCCAAGAGCCACCCCCCCAGCCAAGGAGAAGAAAAAGAAGGCTGCTGCTGACCGTCCTGCTTCTAGTCCCGCTTCCGGACCTGAACGTAGTAAGGTCAAACACGCCTGTGGCTATGACCAACGCGCTGCTGCAGTTGCTGCTGGGGCTCGCGCGCATGCTATTCTTGCTGAAGAGTCGTCGGGTGCGTCCGCTGACTTCTCGCATGGCACTGTACCGTGCACCCAAGGCAGATCTGTGATGGCTGAAATAGCTCCTGTTTCTGTTTCTAGCGATGTCGCAGCCAACACCGCTGCAGCTGCCGCTTCTGCTGGTCTGTCCGAGCATGCAGGTGGTCAGTCTTGTCAAGGGAGCAAGCACCCGCAAGATGGGGAAGCTGGTCAGTCGACGGATGCACGTCAGTCCACTGCAGGTGTTCAGTTCGGGCAGGGTGGTCAGTTTGCATAAGGCGAACAGTTTACGTAGGGCGGTCAGTCTGGGGGCGGGCAGATCGAGCAGGGCAGTCAGTTTGCGCAGGGCGGTCAGTTTGCGCAGGGCGGTCAATTTGCGCAGGGCGGACAGTTTGCGCAGGGCGGTCAGTCTGGGGGCGGGCAGATCGAGCAGGGCAGTCAGTTTGCGCAGGGCGGTCAGTTTGCGCAGGGCGGTCAATTTGCGCAGGGCGGACAGTTTGCGCAGGGCGGTTAGTCTGAGGGCGGGCAGTTCGGGCAGGGCGTTCAAGGCGGTCAGTAGTCGCATGTTGGTCAGCTTGGACAAGGTAGTCTTCAAGGGCAGAGCAATCAAGTCGCGCAGGGCGGTCAGCACGTGGAGAACGAGCAGCTCGCTCAGGGCGGTCAGCACGCTCAGGACGGTCCGCACGCTCAGAAAGGTCAGCTCGCGCAAGGTCAGGTCCCGTAGGGAAGCCATCCCGTGCAAGGCGGCCAGCTCGTGCAGGCGATGAGCTTCCACATGGCGATCACAGTGTGTAGGAAGGTCAGCTCTCGTAGGCCGATCAGGGTGTTCAGTTCGTGTAGTGCAGTCAGGGAGGTCAGTTACCCCCTGAAACAGCACAAGCTGCTACAGATCAGACCACTCCATTCCCTGGGGAGGGGGCAAGTCAAAGCAGTGCCCACACTCGACCCATCTCTGCTTCAAAGGCTTCCGGTGACGGGTCCCCTGACAAGGCATCAAACAATGCCATGAATTTGCGGGCTTCTGCACTGGCACCCACTTCAGTTCAGGCAATTTTTGTTGACCGACCCATTTCTTAAATGATCTTATGAATTGCTCTAACAGTACATTCAAAATGTTCGCAGACGACCTTCACTCCGTGGTCACCGGGTGCACCATGCTTTCCCAGCACCATTCCGCAAGCCTCTGCCGGTTATGCGCATCCGGAGACAGCCGTAGACTTTGTACCAGCTGGAGTCCAGTCATCGCAACATCCTCTGCTGGATGACTATGTGTTTGGCTCTCAGCCACAGCTGTCCCCACATTCGGTAAATGTGTGTGCTTATTTCGTTTCGCTCTTGAGCTGAGATGGATGGGTTTTAATCTCTTATCTGTTGCATCCCAGGAGGCCTTTGATGAGCTAGCCAATCATTTGGCAACCCCGAAGCCGAAGGTGAGGGTGGAATCCATGCCAGAGAGTATGGTTGATGGCGGTTTTAGACGACCTGCTCCAGTTCAGAGGCACCGAAGGAGTCCACCCCAGACTCCTCTGGAGATGGAAGATATCCTTCACATGGCCAGAGACTATCTGAAGGGTTTCTATGATGCAAGCAACAACTTCTGTAATGGCTTCGAGCGTGTGAACCTCAGGGGCAAGCGCATCATTGACTCGGGAGGTATGTAACTTTTGTTTTAATGTTCAGTTTCTGAGTCAGCCAGCGGTGCTCGAAGCTGACTTAACAATTTTTCATGTGAAGAGTTCTCCCGGGAAGCACTTCAGGAGTGGCAGAGCCAGGGGGAGCAGTGTAGGGTAAGTCCTGACATTTCATTGTTGAACACTGCATTTCATTGTTGTACAAGATCTACGGCTAATGCATGTCTTGTGTCCAGGTGTTCGTCAACGCACTGGGAAGTATGACTCAGACGATGCGGACGTCATTCCCTCAGCCCTTTGAGCAAGTTTCAGTGGAGCAAGGTTCGGCTAGCCATCGCAATGTAGTGGAGGACAACACGAAGGACAATGAAAATGAGTCTCACTCTCCCGGTAAGTGAATCTATGGTTTTGTTTTCAGTCGACATAGTACGATGCACATTTGTAGTTCCTGACCTGTTCACTGTGCATGTGCAGATCAGGACTCGAAGTAGACTACCTCTGATGTAGGCTTGAAACCGACTCCCTCTGTTCAGGACTTGAAGTAGGCTACCTCTGAGTGCACAAAAGCTGTGAAGAAACGGTCAACTCCACTGAAAACCACCTGTGAGCAGGTCTACCGTCGACGTACAGGTAGAGTGCACAAGCCGTCGACACGATGGCAGCACTGTAAAACGTGGTCACTTCCCTTCCAGCAGAAAAAGTAGTTTTCTGCTCTAGCAGGGTTGAGGCTGGGCAGGACGCAGTGACAAAGCAGGGCAGGGCAGGGTTATACTGCAGGGCAGGGCAGGGCTTAGACCTAGATATATAGCTGTGTGCTCTATGTTGCAGACTGCTTTTCCCAAGCTTGTACATACAGAAGCATTTTTGTGACACAATATGCAATGTTTTTTCTGACATTGACAATAGATGAGCAATGTAGTGGTGATAAATAGATAAGCAATGAAGTGGTGAAAATCTGACGCCATCATAGATTCACAGGACATTGAAACTGTATTGGCCAACCAGTACATGGTTCCTTTGTCTTAAGTGCAACTCATGTCTGAAATTTGCCAACTTATGCCGTAGTCTGACGACAGATGGGTATTGAGTGGTGAAAGTATGATAACAACATAGATTGGAGGAACATCACAAATTGGACAAAAGCATTCGTGGACATACCTAGTATGATGATTGCTTGAATGGTGACAGCTACCTTATTCCTGAAATGGTCCAACTGATACTGGAGGTCTGACAATGGATGAGTCTTGTAGTGGTGATAATGCTTTAACAACATACATTGATAGAACATCCAAAAGACGACATTAGCAGGTGTTGACATAGAAATTATGTAGCCCTATTTGAGTTAACAACATGAAAACGTGCACTAGGTACGGTTATATCCGCATGGACAATTTGGCTCGGACGAGATCCATGGCTCCCATAGGTCTTGGCAGTTTAATGGTCTCAGACTGGGCAATGCCCATCCCAACATCCATGCCATCGATTCAGGTGTCATCGGCAATGTGGCCTCTCGCGAACGGCGGCCGCCATTGCTCCTGGTACGAGCCTCTATCCGATCCCATTCTTCCTTAATTGTGACCCATGCCCGGTGGGCAACGAAGGGGTCTCTGTAACGTGGAGTACCCCACCGACGTCCTTCAACGCCGTTGTTCTGCCCCTCGGTTGACATGTTGTCCGAGCCGAGGCCGGGTCGACCCCACATGACGAGTTTTAATTGTTTGAACAAAGACGGAGTAGGCGCAGTATGTTTTTTATGTACTGGTCTGTATACCCGACGACAGTGCGAACCGGTACAATGCCTGAGGACAGTGTGAACGGGTAAAATGCCCGACAACAGTGCGAACGGGTACAATACCCGACGACATTGCGAAACACGTGAAAGTGCGACAGTGCGAACCGGTACAACTCCGGACGCGTTGCATGGCGCACGCGCCGTCACGCCCGCCACCCACGCCCTCAAGTGCTAAGCCTGCGCCATTGCCCACACATCGTCCGACTGGTTGAGGCCGGATGAGCACAGCTCAGCAGCTTTCCACAAGGGCACAGAGGACAAGGGTGGAAGGTGGAGGGTGGACAGTGACATCATGGCAACGATGACGTGTGACACGTGGTGCAGCATCGTTAGAGAACTGAAGGATCGCGGTCTTCTTCGCGACACTCAGCTCACCGGTGAAAAAAAATGTGCATCTGGGCGGAATGTGTGTGGTACGCGCTGCCCGTCGACGTGCTGATGCAGAGACATCACCTAGGGCAGGCGACAGTTGTGCACATACTTCGCGAGGTGGTAGCTTCTCTGCTGCAACTCGCTCCTGATGTCATTCGCCAACCTCAGCCAAGCGACCCTACACACGAGGATTGGGAGGGCCACCGTGATTACCTACCATGGTTGGATGACTATGTCGGCGCCATTGACGGCACCCACGTGCGCGTCATGGTGCGTGTATCTCCCAGGTGCAAGTCCTTCCTTGACCGTCTTCGACGACTCACCCTGACCATCTATGCAAGTTGCAACCAATCCCTCCGTTTCAATTTCGTGTGCGCTGGTTGGGATGGCTCAGACCCTCACTCGAGAAGGTTCATAGACGCCATGCGCAACAACTTCGGACTGCCGCCCAACAAGTTCCTTCTCGCAGATTCCGCCTTCCCAGAGGGCAACGGTCTCATCACTCCTTACCGCGGCGTCCGTTATCACTTGGTCGAGTTTGGACCAGGTCCAAAACGCCCACAGAGCAAAGAGGAACTCTTCAACCGTCGTCATGCTGCTGCACGCAGCATGATCGAGCGGGCGTTTGGAATTCTCAAGGCAAGGTTTACCATCTTGAAGGGTATGCCGCCATTCGAGGTTGGTGTCCAAGAAAAGCTTGTGTTGTCTTGTTTTGTGATGCATAACCTCATTCTGTCACGTCAGCCGCTAGACGACGGGTCCTGGTCCCTGATCATTCCTCATCCACCCCGTGAGGGCCCACAGTACCGCGAAAGTCCACATTGTGACGTTGGCATGCGGAACCGCCGCAATGCAATCGCAACGATGATGTGCAATGATCACCTTCTTTGGCGGAGAGAAGACCCCATCGGTGCTGACGACGATCCGCCTGAAGAAAATGCGATACAAAACCAGAACCGTGTTCTGAATCACCACGTGGTGTGGGGCCTCTTGGGATGATTGCATGGGTTGTTCATCTGCAATGTATTACAGACAGTCTCTAGAGACCATGCATGGTTAAATATTTGCATGGTTAAAAGATGTCCTTTAGCTTGCTCTACCCTGTCTGTCCTGCTTGACATGCCTGCCATGCCTGCCATGCCTGCCCTGCCTGCTTGATCTCTTGTATTGAGCATGCATTCTCGTGAACACAAGATCGTGTGCGCCTTAGTACAATTGACCTGAACAGACATTTTGCACAATGTACGTCACATAAGGACAAAACAGTGTCCAGCTTAGAAAGGCAGGGCAGGGCCATGTGGCATGGTAGGGCTTGTTCATAAGGCAGGGCAGGGCAGGGATATAAGGCAGGGCAGGGCAGTGTTATATGGCAGGGTTACAATGCAGGGCAGGGCAAGGTCCAAGCCAGGGCAGGGCAGGGCAGGGTTGTAAAGCAGGGCAGGGCAGGGTTAGAAGGCAGGGCAGGGCACTGTTATATGGCAGGGTTACACTGCAGGGCAGGGCAAGGTCCAAGGCGGGGCAGGGCAGGGCAGGGTTGTAAAGCAGTGCAGGGCAGGGTTAGAAGGCAGGGCAGGGCAGTGTTATATGGCAGGGTTACAGTGCAGGGCAGGGCAAGGTCCAAGACAGGGCACGGCACGGATATAAGGCAAGGCAGGGCAGGGTTAGAAGGCAGGGCAGGGCAGTGTTATATGGCAGGGTTACAGTGCAGGGCAGGGCAAGGTCCAAGACAGGGCACGGCACGGATATAAGGCAAGGCAGGGCAGGGTTATCATGCAGGGCAAGGTTATGAATTAGATGAGGGAGGGCAGGGGTATAAGGCAAGGCAAGGCTAGAAGGCAGGGCAGGGCTAGGTGCAGTGCTGTGTGCGCACCTACCATTTTTCTGGTGGAATCGGCGGAATCGGGCTCAATCACAAACAGATCGACGAGCCGTAAAATTCTTCTACTAGCCTTAGGCAAGCCCTTTTACACTGTGCTTTTGCTTTGATGAGACTCCCTGTGGTTTCGCAGCCCCTAGGTGCAGTGCTATGTACGCACCCACCATTTTTTCGATGGAATCAGCGGTATCAGGCTCAATCGGAAACAGATCGACGAGCCGTAAAATTATTCTACTAGCCTTAGGAAAGCCCTTTTACACTGTGCTTTTGCTTTGATGAGACTCCCTGTGGTTTCGCAGCCCCTAGGTGCAGTGCTGTGTGCGCACCTATCATTTTTTTGGTAGAATCGGCGGAATCAGGCTCAATCGGAAACAGATCAACGAGCCGTAAAATTCTTCTACAAGCCTTAGGCAAGCCCTTTTACACTGTGCTTTTGCCTTCATGAGACTCCCCGTGGTTTTGCAGCCCCTAGGTGTAGTGTTGTGTGCGCACCCACCATTTTTCCGGTGGAATCGGCGCAATCAGGCTCAATCAGAAACAGATCGACGAGCCATAAAATTCTTCTACTAGCCTTAGGCAAGCCCTTTTACACTGTGCTTTTGCTTTGATGAGACTCCCTATGGTTTCGCACCCCCTAGGTGCAGTGCTATGTGCGCACCCACCAATTTTCCGGTGGAATCGGCAAAATCAGGCTCAATCGGAAACAGATCGACAAGCCGTAAAATTCTTCTACTAGCCTTAGGCAAGCCCTTTTACACTGTGCTTTTGCTTTGATGAGACTCCCTGTGGTTTCGCACCCCCTAGGTGCAGTGCTATGTGCGCACCCACCAATTTTCCGGTGGAATCGGCGAAATCAGGCTCAATCGGAAACAGATCGACAAGCCGTAAAATTCTTCTACTAGCCTTAGGCAAGCCCTTTTACATTGTGCTTTTGCTTTGATGAGACTCCCTGTGGTTTCGTAGCCCCTAGGTGCAGTGATGTGTGCGCACCCACCATTTTTCCGGTGGAATCGGCGGAATCAGGCTCAATCGGAAACAGATCGACGAGCCGTAAAATTCTTCTACTAGCCTTAGGCAAGCCCTTTTACAGTGTACTTTTGCTTTGATGAGACTCCCTGTGGTTTCGCAGCCCATAGGTGTAGTGCTGTGTAATCACCCACCATTTTTCCGGTGGAATCGGCAGAATCAGGCTCAATCGGAAACAAATCGCCGAGCCATAAAATTCTTCTACTAGCCTTAGGCAAGCCCTTTTACACTGTGCTTTTGCTTTGATGAGACCCCCTGTGGTTTCGCAGTCCCTAGGTGCAGTGCTGTGTGCGCACCCACCATTTTTCCGGTGGAATCGACAGAATCAGACTCAATCGGAAACAGATCAACGAGCCGTAAAATTCTTCTACTAGCCTTAGGCAAGCCCTTTTACACTGTGCTTTTGCTTTGATGAGACTCCGTGTGGTTTTGCAGCCCCTAGGTGCAGTGCTATGTGCGCACCCACCATTTTTCCGATAGAATCGGCGGAATCAGGCTCAATCGGAAACAGATCGACGAGCCGTAAAATTCTTCTACTAGTCTTAGGCAAGCCCTTTTACACTGTGCTTTTGCTTTGATGAGACTCCCTTTGGTTTCGCAGCCCCTAGGTGCAGTGCTGTGTGCGCACCCATCAACTTTCCGGTGGAATCGGCGGAATCAGGCTCAATCGGAAACAGATCGACGAGCCGTAAAATTCTTCTACTAGCCTTAGGCAAGCCCTTTTACACTGTGCTTTTGCTTTGATGAGACTCCCTGTGGTTTCGCAGCCCCTAGGTGCAGTGTTGTGTGCGCACCCACCATTTTTCCGGTGGAATAGGCGGAATCAGGCTCAATCGGAAACAGATTGACGAGCTGTAAAATTCTTCTACTAGCCTTAGGCAAGCCCTTTTACACTGTGCTTTTGCTTTGATGAGACTCCCTGTGGTTTCGCAGCCCCTAGGTGCAGTGCTGTGTGCGCACCCACCATTTTTCCGGTGGAATCGGCGGAATCAGGCTCAATCGGAAACAGATCGACGAGCCGTAAAATTCTTCTACTTGCCTGAGGCAAGCCCTTTTACACTATGCTTTTGCTTTGATGAGACTCCCTGTGGTTTCGCAGCCCCTAGGTGCAGTGCCGTGTGCGCACCCACCATTTTCCCGGTGGAATCGGCGGAATCAGGCTCAATCGGAAACAGATCAACGAGCCGTAAAATTCTTCTACTGGTCTTAGGCAAGCCCTTTTACACTGTGCTTTTGCTTTGATGAGACTCCCTTTGGTTTCGCAGCCCCTAGGTGCAGTGCTGTGTGCGCACCCATCAACTTTCCGGTGGAATCGGCGGAATCAGGCTCAATCGGAAACAGATCGACGAGCCGTAAAATTCTTCTACTAGCCTTAGGCAAGCCCTTTTACACTGTGCTTTTGCTTTGATGAGACTCCCTGTGGTTTCGCAGCCCCTAGGTGCAGTGCTGTGTGCGCACCCATCAACTTTCCGGTGGAATCGGCGGAATCAGGCTCAATCGGAAACAGATTGACGAGCTGTAAAATTCTTCTACTAGCCTTAGGCAAGCCCTTTTACACTGTGCTTTTGCTTTGATGAGACTCCCTGTGGTTTCGCAGCCCCTAGGTGCAGTGCTGTGTGCGCACCCACCATTTTTCTGGTGGAATCGGCGGAATCAGGCTCAATTGGAAACAGATCAACGAGCCGTAAAATTCTTCTACTAGCCTTACACAAGCCCTTTACACTGTGCTTTTGCTTTGATGAGACTCCCTGTGGTTTCGCAGCCCCTAGGTGCAGTGTTGTGTGCGCACCCACCATTTTTCCGGTGGAATCAGCAGAATCAGGCTCAATCGGAAACAGATCGACGAGCCATAAAATTCTTCTACTAGCCTTACGCAAGCCCTTTTACACTGTGCTTTTGCTTTGATGAGACTCCGTGTGGTTTCGCAGCCCCTAGGAGTAGTGCTGTGTGCGCACCCACCATTTTTCCGGTGGAATCGACGGAATCAGGCTCTATCGGAAAGAGATCGACGAGCCGTAAAATTCTTCTACTAGCCTTAGGCAAGCCCTTTTACACTGTGCTTTTGTTTTGATGAGACTCCTTGTGGTTTCGCAGCCCCTAGGTGCAGTGCTATGTGCGCACCCACCATTTTTGCGGTAGAATGGGCGGAATCAGGCTGAATCGGAAACAGATCGACGAGCCGTAAAATTCTTCTATTACCCTTAGGCAAGCCCTTTTACACTATGCTTTTGCTTTGATGAGACTCCCTGTGGTTTCGCATCCCCTAGGTGCAGTGTTGTGTGCGCACCCACCATTTTTTTGGTGGAATCGGCGGAATCAGGCTCAATCGGAAACAGATCGACGAGCCGTAAAATTTTTCTACTAGCCTTAGGCAAGCCCTTTTACACTGTGCTTTTGCTTTGATGAGACTCCCTGTGGTTTCGCAGCCCCTAGGTGCACTGTTGTGTGCGCACCCACCTATTTTTCCGGTGGAATAGGCGGAATCAGGCTCAATCGGAAACAGATCGACGAGCCGTAAAATTCTTCTACTAGCCTTAGGCAATTCCTTTTACACTGTGCTTTTGGTTTGATGAGACTCCCTGTGGTTTTGCAGCCCCTAGGTGCAGTGCTGTGTGCGCACCCACCATTTTTCCGGTGGAATCAGCGGAATCAGGCTCAATCGGAAACAGATCAACGAGCCGTAAAATTCTTCTACTAGCCTGAGGCAAGCCCTTTTACACTGTGCTTTTGCTTTGATGAGACTACCTGTGGTTTCGCAGCCCCTAGGTGCAGTGCTGTGTGCGCACCCACCATTTTTCCGGTGGAATCGGCGAATCAGGCTCAATCGGAAACAGATCAACGAGCCGTAAAATTCTTCTACTAGCCTTAGGCAAGCCCTTTTACATTGTGCTTTTACTTTGATGAGACTCCCTGTGATTTCGCAGCCCCTAGGTGTAGTGCTGTGTGCGCACCCACCATTTTTCTGGTGCAATCGGCGGAATCAGGCTCAATCGGATACAAATCGACAAGCCGTAAAATTCTTCTACTAGCCTTAGGCAAGCCCTTTTACACTGTGCTTTTGCTTTGATGAGACTACCTGTGGTTTCGAAGCCCCTAGGTGCAGTGCTGTGTGCGCACCCACCATTTTTCCGGTGGAATCGGCGGAATCAGGCTCAATCGGAAACAGATTGAAGAGCCGTAAAATTCTTCTACTAGCCTTAGGAAAGCCCTTTTACACTGTGCTTTTGATTTGATGAGAATCCCTGTGGTTTTAGCAGCCCCTAGGTGCAGTGCTCTGTGCGCACCCACCATTTTTCCGGTGGAATCGGCGGAATCAGGCTCAATCGGAAACAGATCGACGAGCCATAAAATTCTTCTACTAGCCTTAGGCAAGCCCTTTTACACTGTGCTTTTGCTTTGATGAGACTCCCTGTGGTTTCGCAGTCCCTAGGTGCAGTGCTGTGTGCGCACCCACCTATTTTCCGGTGGAATCAGCGGAATCAGGCTCAATCGAAAACAGATCGACGAGCCGTAAAATTCTTCTACGAGCCTTAGGCAAGCCCTTTTACACTGTGCTTTTTCTTTGATGAGACTCCCTGTGGTTTCGCAGCCCCTAGGTGCAGTTCTGTGTGCGCACCCACCATTTTTCTGGTGGAATCGGCGGAATCAGGCTCAATCGGTAACAAATCGACGAGCCGTAAAATTCTTCTACTAGCCTTAGGCAAGCCCTTTTACACTGTGATTTTGCTTTGATGAGACTCCCTGTAGTTTCGCAGCCCCTAGGTGCAGTGCTGTGTGCGCACCCACCATTTTTCCGGTGGAATCGGCGGAATCAGGCTCAATCGGAAATAGATCGACGAGCCGAAAAATTCTTCTACTAGCCTTAGAATCACACATCATCGGCCAATTTCCTCTGATTTCCTTTCATTTCATAACGATATCCCTCTTTGATCGGGTTCGATTGCATTGGTTGTCTTCATATGACAAGGTACAATCACTCGACAAAAATAAGGAACAAAAATCGAAAAAGTCATTCTTGTCACCTGAAACACAAAACTTTATTACTGCATGTACAAGAACAAAACATTGAAGCAGTCCGTGAAGCATGGTATTGCTGTTTTGTCGTTATCATGTCAATTCCTTTTTCGTCACAAAAAGGTACATTCAGTTTCAATGTATTGAATGGAATTTTACTCTGTTGTGAATATGCATGGTAATGTCAATGTCATGTCCGATATGGACGTTCTTCATCCATTGACGAGAACAAATTTTTCACCTCGCCGCCTTCATGTGAATCACTGTTCGGTAAATGAAACCCCAGTTCCACTTTCGTTCAGGTCATGAAAATATCCCTTTCATACAAGTCAAAAACATCTACAACAATTCGTCAATTTCACTTCCATGTTCGATATGAACATTGTACATCGAATGACGACAACACATTTCTTTCAGCCATACAGAAAAGGCCTATTTCTGTTATGTCGCTGGATTAACCGACTAGGCGTTTCCATCTCGTTCACAGGATGGATTTTCTCATTTCCGTCCGTTCCGGACCGCCGCTCTAAAATTTTGGAGGTAATTTGTAGACGTGCGTGACATTACGCGTCGCGCGTTGCATTCAACTGCAGCGTTTGTCGCTTTCAACGTCTTTCAAGATTGCTCACCAGGATCTCCGCGCACGGCGCGGAGATCCTGGTGAGCTGCCTCACGATTATAAATAGTACAACGCACTCCAATGGTGCCAACACCAACTTCCGCACGACAGGGTCAGCTCTTGCCGCCCCTGTCGCGCAAAATTTCTGTGGCTTAAATTTGACGCACATACTGGCATTGACAAAGCGCCGAACGCCTCTGGTTGAAACAACAATTTGCACCATCCAACAGATTCGTACGCATGTGGCTGAAGCTGGTTGATGACTTCAACGGGCCGAGGCGCAGGGGAAGAATCTCGCCGAGGAGTAAAAACCGGACAAAATCTCGACCTGTCAGTTTCAGCAGTCGATTTCGGATGCTTGCAATAATGACTCATTGAGAGGTTCGGTGTGGTACAAAGGCTCCATGGCCCATACGAACTGTGCGGTGCTGAAATGTTCAGTGTAGTGGCAGTTCAGACTGTATTTCGTTACGCGCGGTGCAGGGGAGCGCAAATAGCCTAAACGAAAAATTAGCCCTCCCCCTTCCTTCAACCGGAGCGCTACGCAAACTACAAGGGAAAATTTACGAGGGTGTGACCATATATCCAAGGTCACAATATACCCACTTTTTGGAACTATATCACTGATATGCCAAAGTCGCAAACAATAAAACGCAGGTTTCAATGGACCGCAGGAAATAACGCAGGTATCAACGCCGAGCGAGCAACTGGCCCCCCATGAGTTCAAAAAAATTACTCATCCGGGAATTGACTGAAATTAATAGCTCCGTAACCCATGCACTATTCGTTCACACGTGAATAGTGAAGGAGCGGGACCCACGTCCCCAAGCGCCGGTACATGTCCAAACCACCGGTGGAGGTTCAGAAGACGCATATTCTTACAAATATTCTGTTCACAAACCATGTAGTATTGGGTCTAAGTTTGACATAAAATATTGCAAATTTGTGCACCATTTGCATCTATGCTATGTGTGCGTAAAGGCGTTACATACGTGTCATCGGATATGTTGCCAATGATTGGCATCGCGCCGCTAGTGACAGCCGAGCACGTCCTCGTCATCGACGCTGACAAGACACCATGCCAACCGCCAGCTCGCTGACGACGTCCACATATGATCTGACGTAGTCGAAAACGTGCAGAAGCCCAACTGTAGCATAAACCAAGCTGAAATTTGTAGTTCATACTTTAAGTGCCCAGCACTTGCAAGTTTGACGATCAGTATGTTAAATTCGATACCCGGCCATGACGTCCTCGCACCACTTGTTGCTGAAGGTTCGTCCATTGCCGCCGCCAGAGAAATGGGCAGGAGATGTCAATGATGCATGCCACATGGACCTGTATGATGCGTGGGTCGCATGGGCTAACATCAAGCGCATGTGGGACTCAAATAGTCTCAGCCCATGTCCTGCTGACCCATACAACATGTGCTGGCTCATGGGTGTGAAACCGCCGCATCGTCGTCCTGCATGGTGCCGACCTCACTGGCAGCCATGGGTCCATCTGGACCCATTGTGGTGTGCGAGATTGTAGACCGGGAAACGTTTGACAGGATGGACAATGTACAAGACGCGTTTGAATCATGAACCACTGCTTCTTCGGAACTTTATGAGTAACGACTTCTGCGTTTTGTACATCTTCGCATTGGCACAGTTTTCATGTGGAAACATGTATTCCCAGGATCCTCTGAAGCTCCGAGGTCGTCCCATGCCACCGCTCCAGTTGTGGGATGGAGCTCACTTTGGTCCATGGGGAGAAATCCTTCCTCCACGCCCCCGCATGGATCAGCTAGATGCATGGGTCGTGTGGAACAACATCAAGAGCGTCTGGGACTCCAAGAACTTGGGGCCCCCTCCAAGTGATCCACTTGACATGTGCAACATCATGTGTGTGAAGATGCCACATTGCCGTCCTATCTGGTGCCCACCACACTGGCTGCCCTGGGTCCATCCATATCCTCTATGGTGTGCTAGACTCAGAACCACATAGGCTAGCAAACGACTGGGTACATTGTTTATTTTTTCATGACATTCTACATCTCATATCCCGGGTATTCTTGTACCTTTGCAGTCTCATTTAACACACATATGAAAGGTCCAACACATCCGTATGAAATGAGTGCTGCGGATGATGAAACATAGCAGAAGTATGTCTTGGTCACTAACAACTCTGGGCATGGCAAATGGGCACCCATGTCAACCATGGCAGTCCTCTATGGTGCGTCACACTATGACCATGTAGGCACGTGCAGGACCGAATACATTTATAATTTTTTCATGGCATTTAATACCTCAACTGCAGGGTATTGTCGTTGTTTTGCGGTCTGATTGTACACGCATGTGAAAGGTACCTCATCTTTTTATGGAAAAATGCGGCAGAACATGAATCACAAAGGATCTATGTCTCATTGAAAAACAACTTTGGACATAGCTGAAATTTGACTGTTGTAATTCTGTGCATACAAACGTGTGTAGTACCCATTCTCACTTTACTGGGTAGGAATGTTAAAAGCAACTATCATAGAATATTTCCTATACCCGGTAGCCCATTTATGTTCGTACACTTTATTGCCGTCATGTGCCTCGTGTCTTTTGACATGGCAAGCATCTATAGCACAAATCCCAGTGTCCCTCCATTTCAAAGACGATTTCAACCAAAGGTTTGGATAACGTTTGCAATACTACTTTATGCAGCCTAAACATCACTCATAAGGACCAGGCTTGCCGTTTACTATCCACTGCTGCACTCATGGGGGTACCATGTGCATCCAACCAATGATGTCACACATGGGGCACAAGTGCACAGAACTGCCAGAAGCCTGTGCACGATCGGGATTAATGACCATCTCATCGTCAACTTCTTCAAGAGCATCGTAGAATACTTCTTCTAGTGTGTAGTCCGATAGAGCACCCATGTCAAAGGGTTCAGGGCACACGCTGTAGTACACCTTATCTTCTAAATGCCTCCATTCCGTCTGCAACCTCGACAACAAGTAACATGTTCCAGCTCCTCAGAGAAACAAAGTGACCATAGGTAGTGCTGTTGTGAATAGCGTGTACTCCATTGATACTTGGTGGAAATGTTTGAGAGAAGTACAAATGGCTTTGTTCCATGCTTTTATACTTTGTAATGAATCATGGGACACCTCTGTCAATACAGTAACCAACATGTTTTCCTCAGTACACTACTATGACAAGTTGAGGTTAAAGCAAGTCCGCACTTTCATTTTCAGCATAGCATGAACGTTGACTTGGGAAAGTTTTTGAAGGAAATTGAGTTGACACTCTTCAAAGGAAACAGTGGCGTAGGATTTACAGCCACCCCTAACACAACCACACTAACTTGATCATCACAGATTCTGGCCGGCCACTGGCCATGCGGAGTACACCGTTCGCCCAGGACTTGGATGTGCTTTCAGACTCGGCCTTCGGCCAACGAACAGTCCACTGTGCCCCTGTACAGTGACATGACATTATTCTTAGCAGAGTGTTCATGGCCTTGAAAGGAATTCAAGACGTGCACATGAACTTTCGCACATGAGCATGGGAAACAAATCACCTTAAATCCCAAGTGCATCCATGCCTCTTACTGCGTAGCTCCCCACCTCTTCCTTTGCTTCACCATCCGTGTGCTCTGCTCTTGCATCGTCTTCTATCGCCTCTTCTCCTGTGTTACCGTATGCGTCATGTTCCAGTGCACCATACTGCTCCATACGTCTGGCACCTTCAGCGTCGTGCTCTTCCTCTGTGAGCAGTCGCTTCTCTGGCTTCGTCGCATACCCCAAGGAGTCCTCACTGCCATTGTCAGACACGTTGTCGTCGAAGTCCTCTACGGCTGCCTCACCCACCTCCTCGTCTTTGGAGGATCCCTGGTTTCTGTTTCAGGGTCGTAGTCTTACGCGTCACTGTCGTTGGTTGCTGCCCCTTCTTTGCTTTTTGCCCCTTCTTCTCTCTCTGCACGTGCACCCTCTCCTGTTGCTACTGCTTCAGTTCTGCTCTTAGCGCTGCTGCTGCTTTGTGAGGCTGAGGTGCAGCAGGGTTGGGACTCCTCTTCTTTGTGTGACCCTTACGGCCACACTTCGGGCAGATGAAGTTTCGTTTCCGAAGCGGCGCATGCTTCATTCAGGCACTCCTGGGATGACCACTGCCCCGCCGCGGACCTGGTTGCCCCCAGCCAGACGGGACAAGTTGATAGAGTCCAGAGGCGGAGAGTGAGGGCATGGGGTTGCCGTAGGTGAGGCTCCAGTACCTCACTGTCTGCCCGCTGCTCACGTGCGCAGTCGGGTCTTCACCCACCTCCATTATGTGGGCACATGCATGCTGGCATGGCTGGCCGAACTCGCGCCACCGACGATACTCACAACTTCCCATGTTGAGATCCACGTGCTGCCGGTCATTCGTTGGACCACAAACCATTGCCGTGGACGGCCTCTCCATCATGATGTCCTAGTCGCGTGCAAATGCGAAACTGTGAAGCAGGCATTTTGTGGGAGCCCGGGGAAGAATCTCGTTGCAGTTGGCTATCTGTTTGCGGTGCTATGACATGATGCCCTGCGCAAAGTAGTACACTTGCACGAAGCAGTAGAAGGGGTAGAGCTTGCGGAGGGACTTTAGACGGGCGTTCAACGACTCTTAAGCGTTGCTAGTGATGTGCCCCTCCTAGGAACAGGGCACATGTATGACGTCCACTTCTTTAGGGGTATGCTACCCTACCCTCTCGTCCTGAGACGAGGTAGTTCACTGCATGTTTGCTGACTGCTCGCAGGTGACGTCACGCTCGGTGAAACCGCTCGTGGTTGAGGGCCTGTGCGCACTTCTAGGCCCAGTAGACCACCTTCTTGCCAAACTTCTCCAGGATGTTTCGCCAAAGATGCCAGGCAAAAAAAGTGTGGGTAGCACTGGACAAGTGTCTTACCAGAGCCTGTGCCAGGCCAGGTTCTCTGTCTAACACTATGACTGCACCTGCAAAACACGCTGTGGGGTAAGCTCATGCCAAATTCTCGCAGAACCACATCCACGTTTCCTCGTTCTCATTAGACATCAGTGCCCAGGCCATGGGGCATGGTTGGTCGTTCGCGTAAAAAAAATGCACGACAATGACTTGCTTGTGGCCGTTCTTGAGGTAGGTGCCATCCATTGTCATGATTCTCCTTGAGTAGTCCCAGCCAAGGTGGGTGACCCCAAGTGCCACAAACGTCCACTTGAAATTGTTATGTGCATCCATCTTTGCCACTTCATGCATTGCTGGATCAACGCGTTTCAGCTGCACGCCCACGAAGCTGAAGTTTTTCGAATTTTGAATCAGGGAAGGAAGAACATAGGTGAAGAGCAATGCGAGACCGACGGCAAAACGTACCTCTTGACACAGCAGTGGAAACATAGTCCAATATTTCACCTGTGCGCCCATGAGTTGTGCCTGGGCCAGTTATCTTGCACGATAGAGCGTATCGTTGGCCACCTGAATCCCCGCGGCTTCCTTGGTGATGGCTCTCAGCGTGGCCGGAGGTGTAGTCGGATCCCACGCCACTGCTGAAGATATGTGCAGTGCAATCCACCTGGTGGTTCGGGTAGGGCTCCCACGGCCAATAGTCGGGGTGCAGCTATGGCCTTCTGTGACATGGGACAGTTTCACCGCCCCCAGCTTCGAAGATACAACCGCGCGTATGTTCCACGTGCAGCGACGTGTCACAGCCTCCACGCAGCGTACTTTTTGCCCTCCATGAGCTGGTCACCTTTTGCCTTTCTTTTCTTGGTCGTGCCGTCGGGAGAGCTCTGTGACGTACCTACAAAAGGACATGATGAGTAGTACGGGTAGGTTTCAGTTCATGCCTTAACGGATTGGAAACTGTGGAATAGCACCAAGTAGGAAACGACATACGGCAACATGTGCGTAAACAAGTCTGATGACAGCACATCCTGTACAATGGACATGCGAGGCCACATGACGTACAAAGACGCAAAGAATCCGTAAGCCACATACTACCAGTGGAGCCACTAGGACAGAGAACACGGTGCCTTGCCCAGGACTGTGTGTAGGGTGGAGCCTCAGTCTGGTCCGTGGAGCTTGGATCCATCCGAAACAACCCGCTTCATCTTTGAACCATCTTTCCCAGTCCTCATAGTCTCAATCTCTGTTCAGCCAGAAGAAGACTTCTTCTTCAGTACCTGATTCACGGTTGAAAACGTGGTGTGCCGGACTCTAGGGCTGAGCTGGAACCGGCACTGGAAGAACTCCGTGTGCGGGAGGCCGATAGGCACATTGCTAAGGTGGTGGTGCAGCAGGTGGTGGTGATGCAGCGGGTTGTGCAGCAGGTGGTGCACCAGGATGTGCAGCTTGTGGTGTAGCGGATTGTGCAGCGAGACGTACAGCGTGTGATATAGCGGGTGGTGCAGCCGGTGGTGCAGCAGGACGTCTAGCGGGTGGTGCAGCGGATGGTGCAGCGGGTCGTGCAGCGGGTCGTGCAGCGGGTCGTGCACTGGGTGGTGCAGCGGGTCGTGCAGCGGGTCGTGCAGCGGGTCGTGCAGCCGTTGTGCAGCGGATGGTGCAACGGGCAGTGCAGCGGGTTATACATTGGTGGTGAGACGGGTCGTGTAGCGGGTCGTGCAGCTGGTCGTGCAACAAATGGTGCAGCGGGCAGTACAGCGGGTCGTGCAACGGGTGGTGCAGCGGGTTGTGCAGCGGATCGTATAGCGTGTGGTGCTAGAGGTCGTGTAGCGTGTGGTGCAGCGGGCATCGGCTCCGCGGGTAGTGCAGCCGGCGGCGCCATAACCCCCAGTGAAGCTCCACTCCGCCGCCGACGGTGGGTTTGGCCATCCATGGTTGCGCCGCCTTGGGTCTCAAGGACAAGACAGAGTTGTCGTGCCTGTTGCCGGCGCGGCAACATGACGGGGAGGTAGTGCCCGTGGCACGTGAAACTGAGACGCCACGGGCAAGCCACCATGGTCGGCGGAGATTGCCCGTCCTCGTGTAAGTGGGCCTAGCGGATGTGACAGCAAGGCAGTTGTAGGATGCAGTGCCTTGGCACATGACAGGGGTGGGTGAGTGGGTGGCCTTGTGGAATCTATACGCACCGGTCGGGCGGAGGCAAGAGCCTCCGCCCTCCGGGCACTGCCCCGGGTCTGGCGCACCATTGCACCAAGAATAGGTACATTGGCATTTTCTGAACACAATGTATTCCTCGCATACCCTGCAATTTGACTCACCTTGCTTGATCAGGAGAGAGAGCGCCATGTTGACGCTCCACCACGAACACAACAATCCTCGGCATCGTCGCAGCTCTGCACCGGAGAAGCCGAAATGAAACGAACACTCTGGGGACGGGGGGACCCTCGCTACCCAGCGTCCATGCTCACGCTGAAGCTGCCTTCCGCCAATACATGTCGGGGTCCATTACAATGTACGTGGATGGGTTATGCAGCCAATCCGCATGCAGTACACTCGTGCGACAGGGGACGGAGCTCACTGGATGCCTCCATTTCCGCACATGCAGGATCCGAAGCCAGGCTGGCATCTATGCATGCAGGCCATGTATTATCCATCATATTGTTTACGTGTGTGCGTAACATCAGCATGGCATGCACGAAGTATCATCGAAGCCACAGGAAGAGCTGTATTCTTAAGGAAAAGCAAATACCCCTTCCGTTCGTGATCAAGCAGATCGTCAAACCAATCTGTTCAGTACATATGCGTACACTTGTAGAGTTGCATTGAAGGCCATGCATCTTCTCATTGTACTGTGGAAACGAAACGCCAAAATTGAGTTCTGAAGAAAAAAAGTAACAGCGTGTCCAAACTACAACACATATAACGCAGGTACCGGTAGTCCTTGATAAGTGAATATACCATGGGTGGATAGTTACTTTCGTGGAGAGCGACGGGCGGATGGTTTCTTCTCTTCCGAACGACGGGCCGAAGCTTGCTTTTCTTCCAAAAGATGGGAGGATGAGAGTCACACTTTGCGTTTTATGGGTATCTTAGCTATTTCACCCTATATCCAAAGTATTCCTAAGGGACCTGATGCATCCAGTAACCGCTCTTTATGAACGCCACATCCACCACTTCTGCACTTTCACTCTGATGTATCCTCAGGTCATAATAAAAAATGAATTATCCAGTAAAAAAAAGTTCGCCAAAACCATTTTGATGCTGCATAAATTGAATCGTCGGAGTGCTGACATCAACACTGTACTCAAACAAGAAAAAACCCCTATTTCAAGGTATTTTTGATTGTTCAAGGGAGGGGTTTGCGTGTGGTTTGCGAAGGGGGTCTGAGACACCCCATGTGTAGAAAGGGAACTTGTTGGGTGTTATACTAAACGGAGCGTAGATGGTGAATAGGTAGAAGTTGCGAGGCAGAACACGATTTAGAATGTGGGACACTTGAGCAATTTCTAATTAGCGCTAAGTGTACTTCAATGACATGTGTTGAAATGATCAAACATGTATGTATAAAAGTGTCAAGTTACGAATGAGGCAAGTTTGGGGTCGTTGGGTCGATTGTCGAGCGACGCGTGCGGAGTCGAGTTTTGAGTGATTGGATTCAAGAAGGTCCGCCGAAAAGTCGGGGGTCTTTGAAAATCTGCAGTGGCGATGCAAGATGCATCTTTTTAGCTCCAGATTCGTCTCGGTGCGTCGAGAAGTCGATCGAAAGGTCATGATACTTCTGTCATAGGTTTGCGAGTGGTCCAAGCCATCAAAAGGTTAAGGAATATTCACTAAGGGTGATGCAATTGGCCAGTTTGCCCTCGACCATCTGAGTGATTATCGCTGTCTCGCGACCCAATGGGCTGTTTATGTAAAAAAAAATGCCCACTCAAAAAGATTTGGGACTCGTGTATATCTGGTACGTAACACTTCCTCCTCTTTTGGCCGCGACGTCCTCGCGAGCATGCAGATGTGGCCTGGTGGCGACGGTAATAGCCGTCAATGAGATCATCGACGTCTTGGAGGTTATCGTAGGGTTCTCAGCTATTGTGCGCGGCGCCGTAGCCGTGCCAGTTGACGAGATACTCTGTCATTAAGCCTCATTGTCAATGGCCGAGGATGTCCTCGATGACGTACTCCGTGTCTTTGTCCACTTGAACGAGAGGTAGAGGAGGGATATCTCTGTCGAGAAAGTTCTCTCCGGGGTCTCGGTAGTACTTGAGTCTTCTGACATGGAACACGGATGAACTTGCATAGTGTTAGGGAGTTTGAGTCACGCAACCACAGGGATTTGCATGTACTTCATCTCAAATGGTCCCAACAATAGGGGTTTGAGCTTCGAATAGTCGGCTCCGCGGAGTTTGATGTTTGCCAAGCAGAGGAGGACTTTGTTGCCAAGGGTGAAGATATCGTTATTGCAATGTCGGTCAGCTGCTCGTTTCATCGATGCTTGTGTCTTTGTGAGGGTTTATCGTGTTTCCTCCCACATGGTGGTGAAGTCTCGACGTTGAACGTCAACCGTAGGAATTTTACTGCGACTTTGCAGTCCGGCTGGTGTGGCAGGAAGTTTGCCATACACCACTTCAAACAGAGTTTTCCTTGTTGAGGTGGAGACTGCCGAATTGTATGCAACTTCAGTAGTCGGGAGCTTCAGTACCCAATCCATCCTATGAGGTTGGCATAGTGTTTGGAGAAGCTGTTTGAGTGTCTGATTGGTCCGCTTGGTTTGGTCATCAGTTTGTGGATGAAAAGCCGTTAAAAGTTGAATTTTGCTGGTGTAGCGATTCATCAGTTTGTGCCAAAAATGGCTGGTGAATCGATTGTCTTTGTCACTTGTGATGGTTCTTGGTACGCCGTGTAGCCGCATGGTGTTGTATAGAAATAGTCGTGCAATTGCCTCGGCGGTGACGGTGGTCGTTGTCGGGATGAAGTGGGACATTTTGATAAACCTGTTGACGACCACAAGGATTGCGACGTATCCCTCAAATGTGACCGGTAATCTTGTGACGAAGTCTATTGAGATGTTGGTCCACGGTTCTGTTGCAATCGGGAGCGGTTGCAGAAGTCCGGGTGGCAGCGTGCGACGGGATTTTTGTCGCTGTCATGTGTCTTTTACAGAAGTTGGCTATGTCGTCTTGCATCTTGTCCCACCAATAGTCTTTCGCTAGCTTCTTCAACATATTGTCCTCTCCAAAGTCTCTGCCTGGTCCTGTGTCGTGGAATTCTTCAAGCAATATTCGGCGAAGTCCGTCGTCCGGGGGAACGACCACCTGGCGAGTGAAGCGTTGTCGCCTCTAGGGTGCGTCAAACCAGAATTTGGTTTTGTCATATCCGCCGTGCTGGTCGTAGCCTCGTGCAAACAGTCACTCAAAGTACGGGTCTTGCTGTAGCTGTAACATTACCACCTCAGCCATTAAACTTGGTCGGCAGCCGAGTGCGTCTGCCAGGTTCATTTGGTTGGCCGGTACTCAATGTCGTAGTCAAACCCGGATTCTAGGAACTCCATCCATTGGTTTGACATGGACTAAGATTGGGCAACGTCTTCAAATACTTTAAACCATGGTGGTCGGTGTGCACGATGCATCGACGATCCTTCATGTAGCATCGCCATGTCTTGAACGCATGAACGAACGCTAGCATCACTTTCTCTTCTACGGCGTAGTTGAGTTCCGGTCCTTGTAGTTTTCGGGACATGTAGGCTACCGGTTGCTCGCCGTTGCCATGGTCTTGAATGAGCACTGCACCAATGGCTCAGTCTGATGCATCCGTAGCCATGACGTAGTCGGCCGTTGGATTAGCTAATTGTCTGGCTGGCGCCGAGGTCAGAGCGTTACGCTAAGTGGTGAACACTTCTTGTTTGCTATTTCCCCACAGCCACTCGTTTTCTTTTCGATTAAGGTTGTTAAGAGGCGCTAACATTCGGGCGTAGTCCCGTATGAATCGCCGGTAGTAATTGCAGAAACCAATGAATACTTAAATCTCTCGAACGTTGGTCAGTGTTGGCCAATCAACGACTGATCCCACCTTTTTTTGATGCATGGTGGTCCGTCCAACGTTGATGACGTGGCCCAAAAACTCAATCAAAATGCGACCAAAGTCACATTTTGAGAGTTTTCCAAAAAAAAACTCTCTTTGTAAAACTTCGAGAACTTTTCGTTTGTGGCCATCATGCCCCTCCGTGGTGTGAATGTACACCAAAATTTTATCGAGGTGCACCACGAAAAAATCGTCGAGTTATGTTCAGAAAATATTCTTCATTGCCGCAATAAACATCGTCGGGAATTTGTGAGTCCAAACGGCATGACCGTGAACTCAAATTGCCCATAGCGGGTTCTTCTAGATGTCGGAGTCTGCCACAGTTATCTTGTGATATCCGCTGCGTAAGTCGATTTTGCTGAAGATTCTGGCCCCTCGGAGCTCGTTGAAAAGCTCATCCGCTCAAGGAAGAGGATGGTGGTTTTTATTGGTAGACTCGTTCAACGCCCGATAGTCCACGCACATCCGCATCTCTCCTGTTTCCTTTTTTACAAATAATATTGGTATGACATATGGTGATGTGAAAGGGCGGATGAACCCTTGACCGAGCCTCTCGTCAAGCTCTTTTTTAGCTCAATGGGCTCGTGATCGCTCATCCGATATGCCCCTTGAACAATAGATCTGATTCCCATCTTTAGTTCAATGCAATGGTCGATGTCTCGTTGAGGAGGTAAGGTTCTCGAAAGTTTGTTGGAGAAGATGTCCGCAAACTCTTGGATGAGTGGTGCAAATTCTTTAGGTACCATCGCAAACTTTGTCGATGCCGATGAGGCTGATGAGACCGGTGGTGAGTCAGCTGCTGCCACTTCCCCTTCTTCCATTGGCTCAGGATGTACGAGCCACACTCCAGCTTCTTGTCGTATGAAGTGCTTGACCACGTTGAGCGGTATCGGTTGCATAGGTTCTCGCTTCTCGACTTCCGCGGCTTCCTGTGCTACTTCCACCTCTCTTCTTTCCACTGTCAGCTTCCTTCCCGCACGCAAAAATTTTTGTTTGACACCGTCGATCTCCACGTAGACGCCGCCGCTGTTCAAGTCGACCTGCAGATTGTGCGAGTACAAGAAATCTCGTCCAAGGATGGTTTTTTGATCGCTCATTGGACAAGACCTCGAGACCGTTACATCTCATAGATCTCCCACTTGTAAAAGTAGTTGTTCTTCGAGTCTCTGTATTTGCAGTCTCCCGTCGACGGTATTTCTTTCAAACACCCCTGGATCAGTCTGCAACCCAGTTTGCGGAATATGTTGTTGCTGACAAAGCTTTGTGAACTTCCTCTATCCAACAGTGGCAGAGCGTTCTGCGACTGCCGCATCCTTGAGGCTGAAATTTTAGTAGTACCGCGGGCTGATTGTCCTTGTACCCCTCGTCGAATTTTGCAATCTCAACAACCCTCTGCGGCAATGTAGGCCGTTCAGATGGACGATCATTTGGCGTAGATTGCTCCTCATGGATAAGAGTTGTGCCTTTTACTCTTGCCTTTCGCCATTTCTCGACTCGTTTTCTCCGACTTCCTCTCCTTTTTGGCCTGCTGCTTGCTCCGGCAGTTGCGTGCGATGTACCCAAATGTTTTGCAGTTATAGTCGGTTCATGTATCTCTCTGGTCGACGGTGTCCACTTCCATCTGAGTTGAGGATTTCGTCGACTGGTTCTTTCCTTTTCCATGATAATTGTGTTTAAGAGGTTGCCAGCCATAGGATTCGTAGATCCTAGCATTGTAGTTGGCGATGTCGATCCTTTGTGCTGCTGCGATCATCCGCAAAAAGTTGTTTTGGATGCCAAAGATAGTGATTGCTCACCGGATATCTCTCTTGAGACAGTTGTTGTAGTAAAAACAGAGCTCATTGGTAGTATTTTCAGCTCCAGTGATAATCTCGCTGAATCTCCGCGTGTACTCTACCACGCTGGAGTCCTGGGTAGCCCAAACGCCCATGGGCCGATCTCGCGTTGTGCCCATGGCGCTGGCCGGTATTCTCGTACCCAATGAGTCAATGGCATGGAGGCATTGTACATATTTAATCTCCATTCTTATCGCCAACATGCCCTCAATCTGGCCACATGGCGGCTCAATGTTTCTCGGTTCACCGAGTGTAGAGCGGCAAATCGTTCACGCCACGTAGTGTTCGCATGCAGCTGTCGCTTGGACCTCACTATCCGGATCCACTGACAACCGACTCAAACGTCGATTATGTTGACCCCATCCATCTCCGCTTGTTTGTAGAATGGGATGAAGACATGAGAGAGTGTGACGGTTGGAATGTGGAGGAAGAAGCTACACTGTTGTTATCCATGGCCTCCGGATCCCCCAACCGGGACCCATGTCGTACAAAGGCGGAAAAACAGTCCGTGTCCATCCGGAACAGTACTACCCACCCATTGGTACGTCCTACATCCGTCATGGAAATGCGCAATGGCACATCCCATGTCTGGACTAGAGTGCTTGCTAAGACCACGTCCAACCACACTTAGTTGGAAGTCGGGCACCGAACACCACACACCACGGAAGCAGAAAGAGCCATCGTGAAATCTCAAGCATCCCTTGTCACCATTTGCCACATTGTAGGCTAAAATCCCAAACACTTTTTCTCAATGTTCTATTTTCTTTGGAGTGCATGTCCCTCCAACGAGGATGATGGTGGGCCAGATGGGGCATGGTTCCAGGGAGGCATGGAGTTCCAGACCATGGAAGAGTGCCACTGCACCGTAGAGGACTATGCAGTCCAATAGCAATCTTGGTTGAAGTGGGAACGGTCGGAACCCGGTCGTATAGTGGTACGCTGTCGCAACCAGAAGAGCGAGGGGTGTAACAAGGACATCAGTGATCACTTGAGCAGCAAGTCCCACGTTTTTGTGGTGTTTTTGTAGGTCAACAGTCACAACGGCACCCCAAGCCAAACCAAGGGGAATCCCGGGTGCACAAAAAAGTGGGTCTTACGAGGCATGCGAGACACGGTGGCCAAAAACCCTATCACCGACGTTAAAGCTCTCTACATTGTCGTTGAAGAAGTTGTAACCCATGAAAAATTTGCCTACTAGCTCATCTGGAGGGCTTGGGACAAGGTGCAAGAGGAATTGATGGAAGAGAAGACAACCTTCGTAGATGGTGAACAAGTAGAAGTTGCAAGGCAGAACACAATTGACAATTTGAGACACTTCAGCAATTCATAAGTAGCGTAGATGGTGGACAAGTAGAAGTTATGAGGCTGAACACGGTTGAAAATTCGGCACACATGAGCAATTTATAATTATCAATAACTGTACTTTAATGACTAGTGTCAAATTGATCGAACACATTTACACAAGTGCGAGTTGCAGATGAGACATAGTCAGGGTCGTAGGGTCGATCATTGAGCAACGCGTGCCAAGTCGCGTCGTGAATTGTTGGATCTAGAAGCTCCGCCGAGGAATTGGTGACTTTGAATACTGACGACGAAGATGTGAGATGCATCTTCATAAACATTTCTATATAGTCGACCGGAAGGTTGTGACACCTCGGTCATCGATTGTCAAAATTGGTCAAAGTTGTTTGAAGGTTCAAAAAGGTTTACGAAAGGACGAGGGCAGTTGGCCGAATCTCCCTTGACCGTCGGAGCAAGAATCGAGGTCTTAACATGCGGTGGGCTATTTTTGTGATGAAAGAAATTTCCACACAAAAGATTAGGGAATCCTCTACATTTTTTTGTAATACTTCTCCCCGTTTTAGCCACGACGTCCCGGCTTGCGTAGAAATGTGGCCGGGTGATGGATGTAACATCCGTTGATCAAGTGATCAACGTCTCAGAGGTTATCGCAGGGTTTGCAACTGTTATGTGCACCGTCATAGCCGTGCCAATTGACAAGGTGTTTTATTTTTTTTTCCATATCGTCCATGGCCAAGGATTTCCTCGATGACATACTTTGTGTCCTCATCCATGTGTACAAGAGAAGGGGGAGGTACTTTCCTACCAGGAAAATTGTCATCCAACCATAGGGGTTTGCATGCGCTTGATCTCAAATGTTCCCAACCATCGGGGTTTGAGCTTAGAACTGTCGGCTTGATGAAGTTTGATGTTGGCTGAGCTGAGAAGGACTTTGTAACCAACGGCAAAAACATGTCGCTACGATATTGGTCAGCTGCTCGCTTCATCGCCGCTTGTGTCTCCGCGAGCGTCTGCCATGTTTTCTCCTCAATGGTGGAGAATTTTTTACGTTGTAGTCCAGGTGGTGTGGCGGGAAGTTTTTCAAATACCACTTTGAACAGAGTTTTACCCCTTGCGGTGGAAGTTATCGAATTGTATGCGAATTCTGCCGTCGGGAGTTTTTGTGGCCAATCTGTCCCATGAGGTTTGCATAATGTTTGGAGAAGTTGCTCAAGCGTCTGATCGGTTTGCTCGGTCTGGCCACGGGTTTGATGGTGGAATGCCATTGAAAGCTGGATCCGACTGTCGTAGCAAGCCATTGGTTCGTGCCAGAAACGGTTGGAGAATCGATCGTCCCTGTCGCTCATGATAGTCTTAGACACGCTGTGTAGCCGTACGATACAATTTAAAAACAGCCGTGCTATTCCCACGACGGAGACGGTGGTTGTTGTCGGAATTAAGTAAGACATTTTGCAAACCTTGTCGATTACCACACGGATTGCATCATATCCCTCGGGTGTGACTGGTAATCCTATGACGAAGTCCATGGAGATGTCGGTCCACGGTTCCGTCGGAATGGGGAGCGGCTTCAAAAACCCGAAAGGCTGCGTGCGACGGGATTTTTGTCGCTAACGCATGTCACAGGTTTTGCAGAAGCTGGTCACATCAGACTGCATCTTGTCCCACTAGTAGTGTTTTGCTAGCTTCTTTAGCATCTTGTCTTATCCAAAATGTCCACCTGGACCGGTGTCATGGCACTTTTCGAGCATCAGGCGGCAGAGTTCATCGTTTTGGGGGAACGACCACCTAACGAGTGAATTATTGCCACCAATACAGTGCGTCGTACGAGAATTTCCCCTTGTCGTATCCGCCATGCTGGTCGTAGCCTCGTTTGAACAACTCGTCAAGATACGGATCTCGCTGCAGCTCTTGTATTGCTGCCTCAGCCATCAGATCTGGTCCGTGGCCGAGCACGTCTGCTAGGTTGGTTTTTCCTGGCCGGTACTCAATATTGTTGTCGAAACCAGATTATAGGAATTCCATCTATCGGATTTTATGTCGACTGAGGTGCAGCTACATGTTCAAAAATTTCAGCGCATGATGGTCGGTGAGTATGATGCATTTGTGGAACTGAATCATCGCTACATTGTAAATGCATGTACGACCGCCAGCATCTCCTTCCCATGTACGGCATAGATGAGTTTTGGTCCTCGCAGTTTTTGTGACATGCATGCGACCGGTTGTTTTCCGTTGCCGTGATCTTGTAGGAGAACCACGCCGATGGCTCAATCTGAGGTGTCTGTAGCCATGACTTAGTCGAATGTTGGATCGGCTAATCGTAGGGCTGGCGGGAAGGTCAGAGCGTTCCGCAAAGCAAAGAATTCTTCTTCTTCGTTATCTCCCCACCGCCACTCACTATCCTTTTCAGTGAGATCCGAGAGAGGCGTTGACACTCGGGTGTAATCTCATACGAAGCACCAGTAGTAATAACAAAAGCCGAGGAAAACTTGAACCAATGTTGGTCGGCGTCGGCCAATCAAAGTCTCCTACCACTTTTTTCGGATCCATGATGATCCGCGCATTGTTGACGACCCAAACACTCGTTTGAACGGCAACTGGAGTCGTAATTCAAGAGTTTTTCAAAATATTTCTCTCTTTATACAACTTTGAGAACTGTTTGAAGATGTCCATTGTGCTCCTTGGGGGTGTACTCCAGAATGTCGTCCGGGTACACCGAGATAAAATCGTCGAGGTGTAGGCGGAAATGATGTCCATTGCCGCCATAAACGTAGCCGGGGCATTTGTATGTCCAAATGGCTAACCGTGAGCTCAAAATGCCTGTAGCGACTTCAAAATGTCGTCTTCCACCCCATGCACGCTTGGCACTGTCGATTTCCACATAGACATTGCCGCTGTTCCAGTCAACCTGTCGATTGTGTTGGTAAAGGAAATCTGGTCAGAGAATAACTTTCTGGTAACTCATTGGATAGGACCTCAAGACCGTTACATCGTGCAGATCACCAAATTTTAGTTGTAGTGGTTCTCGGAGTACCCGTATTTTCAATCATCCATTGACGGTTTTTCCTACAAAAACCCCTTGTTTGGTCTGCAAACCCTGTTTGCAAACCATGTCGCCGCTTACAAGACTGTGAGAAGCTCTTCCATCCAATAGTGCCGGTACCGTTCTGCGTTTTTTGCAACTTTTGGGTTGCACTTTCAACAGTATCGCCGGTTGGTTGTCCTCGTACCCCTCATCGAACTTTGCGATCTTAGAAACCCTCTACAACATCGTAGGCCATTCAGATGAGCGATCGTTGAAAACAGATCGCTCCTCACAAGCAAAAGGCGTGTCTTTCAATAAAGTCCCTTGCCATTTCCTTGCTCATTTTCCTATGACGTCCTCCCCTTTTGACTTGCTGTTTGCTTCGGCAGTTGTGAGATTTCTGCCCAATTTTTCCGCAGTTGTAACAAGTTCACGTATCTCTCTGGTCAACATCGTTCACTTCCATCGGAGTTGAGGAGTCCATCGACTAGCTTTTTCCATTCCCAAGAATGGTGGTTGGGAGGTCGCCAGCCATAGCATTTCTGTATCCAAACATTGTAGTCGGCAATGTCGATCCTTTTTGTTGCTGCGATCATCCGCTATAGTTCGTTTTGGATGCTGAAGATGGCGATCGCTCATCGGATGTCTCACTTGAGGCCATTGTTGTAGTGAAGACAGAGCTTGTTGGCGGCAATGTCTGCTCTAGTAATGATCTTGCAGAATGTTTGCGTGTACTCTGGCACGTTGGACTATAGACAAAGATGTTAGAGCTTTTACCGAGTGTTGGCCTTCTTGTTGAGCCGTCCAAATCGTGTGAGTATTACGCACGAGAATTCATTCCAATCGGTTGGTGGCTTCAGCGCGTCTTGCCATTGTGGGTTGATATGCTCAAAAGGCTACAACGCCTGCGTTTGGTGATATGAGACAGGCGCCGTTGGCCGTTGATGAGGCCCCGCCGGTCTCCTGCTGCCGTTGGATGGCCTTTAGATCAGACCACCAGCTTAGCGCCGCGCAACGCAAAAGCGCGGCCGCGGCGTCAATCTTCTTTCGGTCGTCATTGACCTAAGTAGCAGTGAAATACACCTCCAGACTCGTCAGCCAGATCGAACGGCTCGGGAGGGGCCGGGCCAATCTTGCGTTCACTCAAGAGTTGGGTATTTCTCTTGACGAGCACCGCCTCTCGTGCACTTGTGTTGCGAACAGCCTCCATCATTACATTCAGTTGTTGGAGCACATGGTCGTTGATCCCTTCAAGCACGGAGACATGGTTCATCGATTCCTCGTTTATCCACACTTGTCTTCCTGTGCAAACAGTCGCTCCTGTTGTTGTCGTCGAGGTTGTCGGTAGGGGATACTGGTTTATCGCCGTTGGATCCGCGACCGGGTTGGTCGTCGCAGTTGTAGGGGTTGATGCAATTGCTGCATAGCCTGCCACGCCAATGCTCGTTATCTCTTTAGGGTTCGCGCGCACAAGCACGTTATGCTCCTCGATTGCCGAAGTCGTCGCCAAAAACCCGCTGCTGCTCATCGGATGCGCTCTCTTGCATCACGTTGTAGTTGCAAATTCTGTAAAGTCTTCATGTGCGAGATGCGCTGACGACTGTTGCGATTTAGTCCTCTAGATGACTAAAGTAGCTGGATGGCTCTCCGGTACTGCTGAGCTCTGATACCAAGTGTTATGCCGAACAGAGCGTAAATGGTGAACAGATAGAAGTTACGAGGCAGAATACAATTGAGAATTTGGGACAATGGAGCAATTTATAATTAGCGGTAATTTTACTTTGATGGCAAGTGTGGAAATGATTGCACACATATATGTTGGTTTGTGTGGCTTCCACCCGTCATGACTGACGTCGATGCATTATCCATGTACCCACGTTGGCGGTATATGATAGCAAAGGGGATGACGACATGACGAGCCTCTGGAGTGTCTCGAGACTTTTCCAGCACCTACGACAGCGCCGGCGAGACGCGATTGATGCGTTCTGGCAGCTCTGTTGGCGTCTCCAAAGTTAGGAGAGTTTTCTCGGTCGGTTGAGACCCGCGCACCCGGTGGACTGTACCGGTGCGACGAGGAGACTTGGTGGCTAAACTAGCGCTTCCGATGTTTGATAAGCCATGTGTGTCTGGACATACATTCGGAGATTTTCTAACATTGCTCCTATTTTCTCGGTGGTTGAGACCCGGGCACTCAGAGAGTTGTTTTGGTGCCTCAAGGAGACCACCATTTTTGTTATCGTGGTGTACACAATGTGTTCTCCCTGCTGACTTGTTTGGGTTCAGCGGGGTTGACGGGGCCCGGTGGGGCTAGCTGCCGGCTCCCCTACTTAAGCCCGCTAGGGGCTCATTTGTATTCTCTCCTTGTTATTTTATATTCAGCGCTCCAGACTTAACTAAATTCTTGCCGTCTAACATCTCACTCACACACAGAGATCATGTTCGTTTTTGCATGGACCTACATGCCCTAAAATATTTCCAATTTGGTATCAGAGCGCTGGGGGGCATATGAGATACAAAAGCAGTAGAATTAGCAGAAGTAGCAGCAGTTGGCGGAACGCAAAGAGAACGCACCACGTGGTGCCACGCTGGCAGCAGCGTGAGGGAGCAAGAACTGACAACATGTGAATGCCACAGGGACGGTGAGCCGCGCACAGCAGCATTAGCAATTGCGGCGGCAACAGCAATAGCAGCAACAGACATAGCAGCTGCGGCAGCTGCAGTTTGACGCAGCTGGAGCCGTAGCAACAGCGCAGCCGCTCACAGCAACAGCAGCAGGAGCAACCAGTGCTAGCATTCGGAGCAGGTTCACAGGCAATAGTAGCAGTAGTAGCAGCAGTCGTTGTGTCGCGTAGTACTAGCAGCAATAGTAGCTGCAGCAGCTGTAGGAGAGCATCAGCCGCTACAGTAGCGACGTCAGCAGTAGCAGCATATAGCAGCAGCAGCAGCCACTACAGCAACAGCGGTAGCAGTAGCAGCATGCAGCAGCAACAGTGATAGCAGCAGCGTGCAGCAGCAGTACCAACGGTGACAACAAGAAGCAGCAGCGGCGGTAGCAGCAAGCAGTAGTAACAGCAGCAGCAACAGCAACAAGCAGCAGCCGCAGCTGCTGAGCAGAGTAGTAGCAACAGCAGGTACTACGTAGAGCAATAGCAGCAGCAGCAGTAGTAGATGCGGCAACAGCAGCAGAAGAAGTAGCAGTAGCAGAAGCAGTAGCAACAACAGCAACCATAGCAGCTGCACCTGCCGTTGCAGCTGTTGCTGCCGAAGCGAGGAGGGCCTCGCAGCCCTCCTCTAAGGGTCCTCGCCCCCTCGAAGGGGCCCCCTTGACCCATCGGGGGGCCCCTCAGAGGGGGTCCGTCGGCCCCGTTTGCCTCCCCCCCCTCCTTAAGGGGGCCCTTGGAGGGCCCCGTCGAGCCCCTTCGAGGGGCCCCTCGGAGGGGCCCGTCGGCTCCGTCGGCCCCGTCGGCCGACTGACGGAGGGAGGGGCGACCCCCCCCCCCCTCTCTCTCCCCACTCACTCGCTCACTCGCTCACTTGCTCACTTGTTTTTAAGCGAGCGAGCAAGGAGTGAGGGGGCGCAACCTTAAATTGCTCCCTCCTTTTTTTTATCCCCCCTCCTGACGTGCCCCCTTTCTAGGGGGCACTCCAGAACCGGGTGACGGACGAACCCGGGATGAGTAGAGAAGGAAAGAAAAACACATATATAGCAAGCACTAAAGGGAAAAAGGGGGGGGGGGG
>SZWC01004829.1:97193-111693 GCA_023375785.1 Penium margaritaceum | reverse complement strand
TCCTTTTTTTTATCCCCCCTCCTGACGTGCCCCCTTTCTAGGGGGCACTCCAGAACCGGGTGACGGACGAACCCGGGATGAGTAGAGAAGGAAAGAAAAACACATATATAGCAAGCACTAAAGGGAAAAAGGGGGGGGGGGGGTTGGGGATGAGAAGAGGGGAAAGCAAGAAAAAAAAGAAGTGGAGGGTGAGGGCAAAAGAAGAAGAAATAGAAAAAAAAAGGGTTACGACGAGAAAAAAAAAACATATCGTCCAGGACCATGGAATAGCCTGACATCTCATCAAAAACTGCAGCAACAATAGTTTGTGTAGTAGCAACAGTGGCGGTTGCCCCAATGCTTGCAGGTTTTCCCTCCTCAGCAACAACGGATTGAGCTGCTAGCGGTGATCCTTGTTTTGAGACACATCGTGGACTGGCGTCTCCTTGGGTCCCGTGGATTGGTGCACGTAGTGCACTCTAGAGGATCGACATGTTTTTTGAGTTTGTCCATCTCGGAGGGCTGGGTCGTCTACCACTTGGAGCAGCAGCCACACGTGCACCCGCCACCTCTTCTGGTCTTGGAGCAATCTTTTCCCTAGTAGTGGCAGCAGCATTAGTAGCCGCAACTGGTCATACTCCATTCTTTGAGCGCGCTGTGGTAGTGTAGCACGACCTGTCTGGTCACGTTTGCTGACTCTTACACCGTGACCTCTAGGAGTGAAAGTACCTACTGGTCTCATCCTCTCCCACAGCTCGGTGTTTACTACCGGGAGTAGCTGCCCTCGACACCTATCTATCGTCCAACACACAAGATGAGTGTACAGACATTTGAGCAGGAACCCTGCGTGCTCACTTGGTATTACTATGGTGATGGACGTCATTTTTGGTGTCGTTACTGGACGCGCCTTCGTGGCTGGCATCCACCTTGGCTTCAGCCTCGTCCGAGCCTTCGTCCTCCACAGCATACGGATCTGCCGGCGTTAGTAGATCCACTAGCTGGACCTCTTCCAAGTATATTCGCCGAGATCCACGACCTGCAGCAGATGGTTTAGTGGCTTTGTGACCTCGTCATCACTCAGCATGCTTTAACTACAAGTTTTTTTACGGCCTCTTCGACCACATGTCCTTCATCCTCTCTTTCTTCCTCATTTGATGGTATCCCTTTAGCTTCACCTATTAGCCTGTCCTAGGCTGCCACCATCCTCTCGATCCTCTACTCTCCTCCGACCACAACGCCACCTCGCAATGACATATGTTCATGCAGTCTTTCCAGTCATGTGTCCCCGTGGAGTCGATATTCGCGCTCCGCACGCCGTACTTGTGCCGGTTTTGATACACCCTCCACCTCCTCGGCTTCTGTTGCGGTACCTGTCAAGAGGGAGTGTGGTCATCGCGTATTACCTATTGTGACCGTAGTGACGGGATCCGCAATCGCGCCAGGTTGTGGTGCCCGAGCGTCTGCTCAGGCATACTCAGATGATATAATGACAGCACATGGCGTGGATTTCGATCCCAACATGGTGTTCATGGTGGAGACTTGCCTGTCATCGTCCAGGCTGGATCTAGATCTTCCATAATAGCAAGTGACATCAAGTGGAGTGCAGGCACGGCGTCCCTGGACGATGCCACTCGCGACTCCGACCGGTGGAGGCCCATGGGTGGCACAGGAGTCCCGTACGGATCGGGATGCGTCTACCGGACTTTTGGGGGAGAGTGTGCAACAGACTCACACCAGTCCAGTGGATGTTGGAGTACTAAGGACGTGCATGTCATCGAGGTCGACATCTACGCTTGGACAGGAGCCGGACTTTCTGCAGAAGCAGGTTGCATCAGGCTTGCAGGTCCTGCATGCCTGGGCGGTGCCACTCACGACTCCGACCGGTAGCCTCCTGGCGGTGGCACAGGAGTATCGTGCGGATCGGGATGCCCCTTATGGATTTCCAGGGGCATTTGCGCACAAGACTCACACCAGTACGACAGCGGTCGCAGCGCATGAGCAGAGTCGGCCGGCAGGTCTTTTAGAGGTTGAGGCATTCTTGAGAGCAGTTGTTTTGAGTGATGTCACTGGGACATGTGCTACAGCAGAATCAACAGGCTTCACCGTGTCATCTGTGCTACATGAGGACCAGCTTCAGCATGAGGAGTCACCCATGTTCCTTGAGTCTCCGGGTTCCCGTACACACGACGAAGCAACCACACATATGACAGAGTCAGATGGTGGTCCTCACTCTATCATCGAGCACGTGGCAGTGACCAGCCTTCCCGGCAAGGTTGTGCGTGAGCGCCAGCTGCGCTTGCTTGTCGCCTTGACGGGCATTGTCAAGTCGGAGTCCTACACACCTGTGTCCACTACAAGAGTAGTCGACCACATTGGAGCAGATCCGTACACGCGGATGGAGTCACCTCATCAGCAGGAGCTAATTTCTACCCTCTCGTGTTCACCTGTTGGTGACCTTGCTGATCACATCGACAGTGAGAGTGGCCGTACCTGCACGGACGGCATTTCCACATGATCCACGGACTCTGACGACTCCTCATTCTCTTCTCTCTCGACATGCAACCGCTCACTCCCTATATGACAGACACGAGCTTTGGTGTGGATGGGACAGCTACAACTTCATCCGATGTTCAAGCGTCTCAGCACATTGCAAGTTTGGTTGAATCCTCGGAGGATGCAGCAGCACCGGCTCCATCGTCTTCAGCAACAGAGATGCAAATAGAGCTATACTCGCGAGTAGTGCAGTCTGCATGTGCAGCAATTAGTGAGGCAGAGTTTATCCTACGCGAGGCAGACATGGGCCACCTCCACATGTTTGAGGCAGATTACGCTGACTTAGAGGAGCGTGTAGTGATGCTGTAGTGAGAGGTGATGGCATACGTGAGCGATTTTTAGAGGAGGGGATCATCAGGATTATCGGCACGAGCTTTCCACTACCAGGACCTCACACAACCATACTCTGGGAGGATCATGTAGCAGCTCTGAGTATGATATTCGATAGAGACACTACCATAGGAGAGCTGAGCGTGCCTTCAGTTTCAGCCATCATCGCTCCTGTCGCCTCCGGCACTGCTCCTCCTTCTGCTGCTGCCATCACGCACCTTCATCCACCCAACGCAGCTGCTCCATCGTCACCTTTGTACATGAGTGGTGATCCGGTTCGTCGCTCTAGCCCTCTTCTTCTGGCCATACACCCCTGTGCCTCAGGGTGCTCTATCCCGCCTCAGAGGCCAGCTCCGCCACTTCATCCACGCTCGCGTGCTGCTCGCCCATTCCCTTTCCTCCGGCGTACACAGATGCATCGCGGTAGAGCAGAGAGAGGAGAGACTGTGAGTTGGGACCCTTGGCAGTCACACGAGGACTGGTACTCTCCAGGTGATGGAGTTGCGACGTGAGGAGTCGTAGCCGAAGACACCACTTTGTCTTTGAGGGAGGGAGCCAACTCGTACATGACAGGGGGAGCTATCTCTATATGATAGAGAGATCACATGATTCATCGCCCAGGATCTAATCAGCTACGGCATTAGCATCTCCGTCCAGGACATCGCCACCGGGTTTGTCTACCCAGGGGGAGTGTTGTGTTGACCTCGACTTGACTCGACGCTATTGGAGATGCATGGAGAGGGGTCCATACTCTGCTATGAGCATACTACAGCCGCACAATGTTGGTCGAGACCCGGACACTTGGTCGGTTGCACCAGTTTCACGNCGTAGCCGAAGACACCACTTTGTCTTTGAGGGAGGGAGCCAACTCGTACATGACAGGGGGAGCTATCTCTATATGATAGAGAGATCACATGATTCTTCGCCCAGGATCTAATCAGCTACGGCATTAGCATCTCCGTCCAGGACATCGCCGCCGGGTTTGTCTACCCAGGGGGAGTGTTGTGTTGACCTCGACTTGACTCGACGCTATTGGAGATGCATGGAGAGGGGTCCATACTCTGCTATGAGCATACTACAGCCGCACAATGTTGGTCGAGACCCGGACACTTGGTCGGTTGCACCAGTTTCACGAGGAGACCATAGGGTGGTGTGTCTTAGTGTGTGGCCATACTGCGTGTGGCATGTGCATGCCAATTGATTTGCTCATAATGGTCGAGACCTAGACACGTGGTGAGGTACACTTGTGTTGCGAGGAGACCCCCCTATGATCCTATGTGTTGATTGACGATGCTATTGTGGTCGGGACACAAAAACCTGTTGGATTGCTCCTAGTGGTCGAGACCCGGGCACTGGAACTGCCAGTGTCACGAGGAGACCCTCTTGCACCCTGACATGTGTATGGTGTGCATAGCACTGGCTTGTGTGCGTGTGCATGACCCTTCTCATGGTCTAGACCCGGACACTTGGTATGATGTGCCAGTGTCATGAGGAGACCTTAGATGGACAACAATTATGTATGTGTGTGTGGTTTACTGGTGCACATTGTGGTTTGGCATACGTTGTTGTTCCATGCCTTCGTTCATTTGTTCTGGCGTGGACGGCTGTCAGCCAGGGGGAGTGTTGGTTTGTGTGGCTTCCACCCGTCAGGACTGATGTCAATGCATTATCCATATACCCACGTTGGCGGTATATGATAGAGGAGGACGTGACGACACGACCAGCCCCCAGAGTGTCCCGAGACTTCTCCAGTACCTACGACAGCGCCTGCAAGACGCAATCGATGCGTTCTTAAAGCCCTGTTGGCTTCAACGCAGCTAGGAGATTTTTCTCGGTGAATTGAGACCCGCGCACCCGGTGGACTGGACCAGTGCGCGGTTATTTTACTCTGATGGAAAGTGTGAAAATGATTGAACACATATATACAAGTGCCGAGTTTCAGATGAGACATAGTCGAGGTCATTGGGGTGATCGTCGAGCGATGCGTGTGGAGTCGCATCGTGAGTAGATGTATCGAGAAGCTCTGCCGAGGAATTGGGGGCTTCGAAGATGAACGGCAAAGATACAAGATGTGTCTTCATAAATCGAGATACTTCTTGATATGTCAAGATGTCGACTGAACGGTCGCGACACTTTGGTCGTCGCTTCTTGAAAGGGGTCGAAGTTGTCAGAAGGTGCAAGAAGGATAAAGAAAAAGGGCACCTAGTTAGGCACCTCCGCCCGCGTCACGTCGTTTGTCACAAAAAGCACTACGATGCCTTTTGTGTCACAATGATCAACGTTACTTGTTCTGTGTGTCACGTGAATGAAGTTTGTTGTTTTGTGACACGGAAAAACAGATGATTGTGAAGACGTGTCTCGATATTATTCGTCAAATATTGTTCATTCCTTCATTCCCGGTAACAGAAGTCGCTTGTATGTTTTCCGTGAAGCAAAAATCACTCTCATCACTTTTGTGCAGATGTTTTTTCTCACGTAAAGAGGTGCCTAACTATGAACAATAAAACACTCACGCGAGAAGGTTCGCCAAAGGACAAGGGCAGTTGGGCGAATTGCCCACGACCGTCGAAGCAAGAATCGAGGTCTTGACGCGTGGTGGGCTATTTGTGTAATGACAGAAATTCCCATTCGGAAGATTAGGGACTCGTGTACGTCTGGTATGTAACACATTGCCCCCATACTGAGGATTATGGCTATGGTTGTCTTACTTCCGTCTGCGGTGGCGGGAAGCTACCTGTTTGGACCTCGATTGTGCTTGGTGCTTGGAACTTTAAAAGCGCTTGCCAGAGTTGGTTTTTAAGGAGTATTGCATTATACAGCTGAAGCTTGGATCTTGCTAAGTTTGTGGCAGGTTTCTCCACTCAGCTTAGCTTGGAAAAAAAAATTCCACTTGGGTAGCAAGCAGGAGAATCATGTCCCCCAATGAATTCAAGGGTACATCCCTTGAATTATGGATGACAGTCAATCATCTTGCAGGTTGGCATAAATTCAGTTGCTTTCTGCTACACAGAGTGAAGTTACCAAGGTAGTTTGTGATTTTATTATTCGTCGTTGCATGTCGTATGGCGGGGTACTTGAAGTCAAGTACATTAGTGGCTTTTGAGGAGAGGTTTGCGTGCAGTGCGTGCTGTATTTGGATCAGTTTCTTGTTGGAGTTCATGTTCCTAACTGGAATCTTTAGGAAAGTCTAACACTTTGGCGTTTTATTACAAAAGAATCATTTCATTATTCTGATTTTCCTACAACAGTCTATGTTTGTCAATGTTGCGACGTCTATTTTGCGTCATCATACTCATGGCCGCTCAAGTTTGCTTCACCTGTCATTGCAAACGTCACCAACAATTTTAGTGACATCTTGCTGCCAGCAGTTCCTGCCAACCAGAATATGAGGGGTGCTTTGCGTCTTTTGCCTGAAGCGAATGCTCTTGGCTCGCCAGAGCGGGTGTGGAAAGGAAAAAAATTGAAAGTCAACACATGCTAACTTAAATTTACCATCTTGCAAGTGCAACTGTGAGCGACGTGTGGTTTTTGTGACCATCCTCAAGCCTCGACGGAAGTCTCAGCCACGACCCATGTTGGGCTCATGTGTGGCAACTGTCCATGGCCTGAAAAAGTCCCATGGCCTTTTGTACAGACTTCGGCGTACTCACATGATGTGAGTGCCAACAGAATGAAGTGCACAGACAGTTGCAATGAGGGTACACAGAAAGATGAGGACACACAAGTAATGGCAACGGATTAGGTTGTTTTACTCTGTACACAACATGGACTGACCTTCGTAAGTCCATGCATGTGGCAAAGTAGGTTGAACTCCTCAACCCAAAACAATTGACGAATTTCAGGAATGTGTTGTCTCAGTACAAAAGAAGTAGACGGACAAGTTGCTCTGTCGCACAGCAAGATAATTCAAGTACGTCTCACGTGACTCGAGTGATGTGAGTGGTCAAGTACGTCTCACGTGCCATTTCTTTAGATGATTCGCATTGAGGCTGCGCGTTTTTTTCGTCTACATGTGACTGAGCTAAAAGAAGAAGTTCCAAGTAAGGGTTTCGTTTCGTTCTGCACTTTACTGCAAGGCAGAACAAAACTAGTTCAACTGTCTGAGGTTTTCCGAAGGAAGACAGTTTGGCTACTGTTGGTTCAAGCAAAAGAGGAGGAGCGAGTACGGCATACAAGAAGGGCCAACTTTGCTTCATTATGAGGTTGTCGATCATTGTCCAGGGATCTCCTGATAAACCTCCAGCCAAAGTTTTTGACAGGGAGGCTTGGAAGCCTCGCTTTATNGCACGCGCAACGCCATACAGAACTCAAGAAGTCTCGCAGACGCTCTGCCGTCTCCCTGCAGATGAGAAATCCATGGTGATGGAAACGTGGTACTTGCCAAGTACCACGTTTCCATCCATCTACTTAGCAAGTACTACTTGCACCACTCACCAGTCACAGTGATGCTTCCGCCAGTGAGGCGATAGGTGATGGTGCAAATGTTGATGGTCGAAGTCGTGTACAGGCAGGTGCCGGTGACCGTCCCAATCTGCGCAAGCGTTGAGAGANTTGAGGCTGCGCGTTTTTTTCGTCTACATGTGACTGAGCTAAAAGAAGAAGTTCCAAGTAAGGGTTTCGTTTCGTTCTGCACTTTACTGCAAGGCAGAACAAAACTAGTTCAACTGTCTGAGGTTTTCCGAAGGAAGACAGTTTGGCTACTGTTGGTTCAAGCAAAAGAGGAGGAGCGAGTACGGCATACAAGAAGGGCCAACTTTGCTTCATTATGAGGTTGTCGATCATTGTCCAGGGATCTCCTGATAAACCTCCAGCCAAAGTTTTTGACAGGGAGGCTTGGAAGCCTCGCTTTATTCTGTGACAACCACCGGGGAGAGCATCCTCCTCCTCTCCACATTTCGATGTCCCCATGCCCCGTGGCTACCAGACGATTCACATGAGGTAGAACTCGTCCTTGTACCTCTGGCTACCAGGCGTCGTGCTGAGGGTGGTGGACAACAGATAGCCCTCTGCCCCAGCGTACTTGCCCGTGCCGCCCACGATGGCAAACTCGTTCTCGTTCTCACTGTCGTCCTGGGCACCTGCAGATGTCCACACGCACGGACCAGAAGGCGACGGGGGTAACGATAAGTGCTTGTGTGCGCGAGACGGNAGAGGGTCGAGCTATTGCAAACAATGGTTGAGAAGGGGGTGAGAGGGGAGGGGCGACTCATGGTTCACCTTAGCGTTGGAAGTGTTGCGGAAGGTCCACAGCCACGTGAATGTGTCACCCACGCTTGCAGCGCCTGTCACCGTCTTGCCGGACTTCGAGTAAAACAGCTGCAGCGAAAAGGCTTACAGGCGCTCGTCAGACAGGCGACGATGCCGGGGAGGACTGAAAGGATTTTCACGCGCGGGAGGGAGTGAACGTCGATCGACCAGTGGCGACAACGAAGTGGGCCGATGCAGCGAGGAGAGAGCCTTGGCACGTCGGAGAGGAAATATGCCTCACATACCGTCTGGGCGCCAACGCCATCTTCGTAGCCGACAATCTTCATCTTGTACGAAGCGCCCTCGACCACTGTGACATACAGTACGCGAAGTAGACCTCGTCAGGGTGACTTTCGCATGAACGACAACCTAAGCGCGTGGGTGTCGCTGCACTCACCGGCAGTGGACAGCAGGATCACGGCAGCCGCGAAGAGGAGAGCACGGAGAGCCATTGCGACCAGGGTGCGCGGGAGGTGTCCAGGACGGAATGACAGGATTGGATAAAGGGTGCCGTAACAGTTGACCAAGGATCAGACGGGGATGTATCTCTCTACTGCTTTCTGAGGCCTAGTTATGGACCAGCCTGGTCGATGCGGCCGCTACGAGACGGTGCGAGGGGTCCCGCACCGCTGGTGCGTCCCGCGCAACGCGAAAATGGCAGCGCGGGGTCCGACGGCGACAGAACGGGAGGAGGAGGGGGGGTCATGGGGAGGAAGGGGGGGAAGGGGGGCAAAGGTGGGAAAGGGAAAAGAGAAGGTAGGCCGAACAGCACGCTGTAGGCAATGGTGCCATCTTCCGCACGAGGGGGTCAGCTTTTGCCGTTCGTGTCGCGCGCAGTTTGTTAGGGCTTAAATTTGACGCAGATATTGGCATCGAGAAGGCATCGAACGCCTCTGGTTGAAATCACAATCTGCACATTCCAACTGATTCGTACGCCTGTGGCTTCAAGTGGTTGCTGATTTCAGTGGACGTAGCAAGGCGCGGCGCGGGGGAAGAATCTCGCCAAATAGTGAAAACCCGACAAAATCTCGACCTGTCATTGTCAGCAGNCTCCAGCCAAAGTTTTTGACAGGGAGGCTTGGAAGCCTCGCTTTATTCTGTGACAACCACCGGGGAGAGCATCCTCCTCCTCTCCACATTTCGATGTCCCCATGCCCCGTGGCTACCAGACGATTCACATGAGGTAGAACTCGTCCTTGTACCTCTGGCTACCAGGCGTCGTGCTGAGGGTGGTGGACAACAGATAGCCCTCTGCCCCAGCGTACTTGCCCGTGCCGCCCACGATGGCAAACTCGTTCTCGTTCTCACTGTCGTCCTGGGCACCTGCAGATGTCCACACGCACGGACCAGAAGGCGACGGGGGTAACGATAAGTGCTTGTGTGCGCGAGACGGGGAGGTACCAGTCCGACCTTACAAGTCACAACGAGAATCCAGCAGTCTAATGCCTCATCAGACGGCTGCAAACCAATGGAATTCGCGCATTGGTGAACAAAAAAGACGTGTGGCTGATTGTCGCACGCGCAACGCCATACAGAACTCAAGAAGTCTCGCAGACGCTCTGCCGTCTCCCTGCAGATGAGAAATCCATGGTGATGGAAACGTGGTACTTGCCAAGTACCACGTTTCCATCCATCTACTTAGCAAGTANTTGACGCAGATATTGGCATCGAGAAGGCATCGAACGCCTCTGGTTGAAATCACAATCTGCACATTCCAACTGATTCGTACGCCTGTGGCTTCAAGTGGTTGCTGATTTCAGTGGACGTAGCAAGGCGCGGCGCGGGGGAAGAATCTCGCCAAATAGTGAAAACCCGACAAAATCTCGACCTGTCATTGTCAGCAGTCGATTTCGGATGCTTGCAGTGATGACTCATTGAGAGGTTCGGTGTGGTGCAAAGGCTCCATGGCCCATACGAACTGTGCGGTGCTGAAATGTTCAGTGCAGTGGCAGACAAGACTGCGGGTACGGCTGGTAAACGCTGGAATGCGTTGTTGGGCGTCCTCAACGATGGATTCCAGCGATGGGCAGTCGGTCCTGTCCGCGGTGTTTCAGCCTTACAGTGGTCCACGTAGGGTGGCTTGGCCCTCCACGTCGATCCGTCCGGAATGACTTCTTTCTTCCCTCGTTGAGCGATCCTGGCGGGCCCCGCATGGCACACCAATGGCTGAACAGAATCTTCCCAACAATCCCCTATTCCACCAATCACGTGCGAACATTCATAGTTGGAAGCTCGATGCTCGTCCACAATTGGGAAGAAGTTACCCCGGACCTGACCGCCTGCACTGTTCTCCTGACCGGCGATGAGAATGACAAATAGCCAGGGTGAAATGTGTGGACAATTAAAGTCCTCCAACAGAATATGCAGAGAACTGTCCGATTCCGTTCAACGATGGATTCCAGCGTTTACCAGCCGCGCCCTGCATTTCGCTAGGCACTTCTTTCTCTGATATCCGAACCGCGCGCGCTATCAAACTGGCATACCCGTATTAGAATTTTGGACAAGGCGTATCCAGCTCACTTAAAAAAGAACAAGGGTGCAAAGCTACACGCGTGCATGGGTTACGAAGTAAGATCTAAATACATATAAAATGAATTGAGAAAAAAAAGAGATGGAAAGGAAAATGAATTTTAAACATTGATTTTTTTCGATATTTTATGTTGGCTAGGTGATCAAAGAAATGAAAACCATTTGAACTGTACATTTTTTTAAACACGACGGTGTAAAAGCTGCTCATATGTAAAAGAAAAAAATAATTTTATTCTAGTGTGATACGCATTCTTTGGCATGGATCATATGCGATTATATGTGTAATTGTGTGTTTTTTAATGTATTTGTGTATGTATGTATGCTCTATCTATGTTCTCTGTATGTATTATGTATTAGGGGTTGAAACGTTTCTTGTACTAGTGGCTTTGATTCGAGCTGTTTAACTTTCATGTCTTTTGTGGCAATTTTCCGATCGGGCTCGATTATGGTCCAGGTTTCTTGTGTCGCGCTCGATTTTTCGAAGGGTCAAGATGGACCTGTCACTGGATCGGCGGTCTCGCTCGATCCACATCAACATGGATCAAGGAATACCCTCCACGTTGCGTGTAGTCAGCCCCAGCCGGGGCCACCAACGAGGGCTTGAGATGTGCGACAAACTACAAAAAAAAGCCGTCAGATTGCAAACTTCGCACATCCGCCAAGTGGGATGTGCCATTGCTTGTCGGGTTCTGTTTGATTGAATGTGTAGAACATGTTTTTGCGCACCTTGAACACTGGAGGGGTGAGTCTCTCATTTTGGTCGAGCTCCCAAAGGTGGGCAAGGTGGTACGGGAAACAGGGGAAGAACAGTTTTTAAAAAGTGGATGTCGAACGGAAAACAATAGGGATACTTCGTAACCCAACAAATTGCACAAGTCCAGATCTTGGATGTTATGTTGAACTAAGCGTAGATGGTGAGGAGGTATGAGTTGCGAGGCTGAAGACGGTTTGAGAATTTTGGAAACTTGAGAAATTAATAATTAGCGGTAAGTGTATTTCCATGACAAGTGTCGAAATGATCGAACACATGTATGCAAGTCTCGACATACAAATGAGACGTAGTCGAAGTCATTGGGTCGATTGTCGAGCGACGCGTGTGGAGTCGTGACGCGAGTGGTTAGGTCGAGAAGCTCCTCTCAAGAATCAGGGGGCTTTGAAGATCGACGGTGAAGATGCGAGATGCATCTTTATGAATATTGACAAATCTCGATGCGTCCAGAAGTCGGCTGGACAGTCGTGAAACTTTTGTCGATGTTTCTTGAAAGTCATCCGAGGGCAATTGGCTGAAGTGCCCTCAACTGTCGAAGCAAAAATCAGGGTCGCAACGTGCGGTGGCCTATTTGTGTAATGACAAAAATGCCCACTCGGAGAGTTTAGGGACTTGTATACGTCTGGTATGTACCATTGGACAAGCCTCATCGAGTTCCAACATACGTGTTTAGGTAACAATTTTGTTGAGGATAAATTTGTGAGAGGTGTCTAGTTCGACTCCCCTCTTGGCGCGGACAACCTTCCGTAAGAAGTCATAGCTGTATGATGCCTTGGCGCTTTCTGGTTGTTCGGAGAGGCCTGCCTTGGGAGCGCGTTTCCATCGGATGTCCATGTGAGGGTAAAAAGGATTATGTTGATGGCAGTCAAAACAATTAATGGAGAATTGTTGAGAGAAGCCTACGGGTTTCCGACACACGTTATGTAATGAATTCGTACAGGAAGGTTGGCCCACTAGGCCAAAACCGCGGTTTTGGCCCAGTCGACCGAGAATTCCGCTGTTACCACTGCACTTGTATCAGAGCGCCAGGGTTTAAGTCCCGCTATGGACGCCGAAGGCAGGTCCACTCCTAGGTGAGTGTGCAGCCCGGGTGGGCCTCTCCTCATGGCTTGAACGGGTCCCTGGCCTGTGGGCGGTTGGACGGGATGGATTGAGGGTCAGAGACCCTTGATCACCGCGGTTTTGGCCTAGTCGGTCAAGCTTTCCGCTAGTACCGTTGCACGTCACCACTTGTGGGAAAAAAAGAGTTCCTTAGCAAAAGAGAATGACGAATCACAAAATCACTTGAGGCATGAGAGGCCAATAAGATTTGACGATTGGCATTCCCAACCATGTTTTTTGTTGTATGACGTCTAGCGCAACTTCACGATGTCGTCGAGCTTTTTGAAATTTGCATCGTAGCTGCAAGAAACATCTTGCACGATGCTTCTCGCGATCGCAATTGTTTTAGGTGCTGTTTGTTGAAACGTGGGTATTGACGCCGAGTCTCCACCTAATGTCGTCGACCTTTTGGACAAAGAGACGGTTGTTATATAATAGCATCACCGATAACTCGGCTGTCAGATTAGTGTATGCGGAACTGGAATTGAATGATAGCGCCTCCTCGTACGTCTGTGGCTTGGTGCTATGCATAAACTGGGCACGACAATCCAAAGTCGACATTTTCGATGCACCAGCATTCGAAACATGCACAATTTCTCGTTGTGATTTTAACCTGTCACTTCTTGTCTAGGTGAGTCGCAAACCATGCAGTTCGGATATATTTGCGCTTTCGTTTAGATGTTTGTGGTATACAATTCTAAGGTCATCTTAAAGTGTAGCGGATTGGATAAAATCCTTGGCCAACTAGGCAAAAACCGCGGTGCTTGAGGATCTCCGACTCTCAAGCCATCCTGTCCCACCGCCCATAGGCGAGGGACCCCTGTTTGATCTATGTGGCATCGGCAGTGCGCTTAACTCCCCAGGCCTAGGAGTGAGCTGCCCTTGCCATCCGCACATCGGACTCGAACCCCGTCAATGTGATACCAATGTAGCGGATTGTACGGAATGTTTGGCCAACTAGATGGAAACCGCCGGCCGTGCACTACATGAAGGGGGTAATCCTGTTTTTGCATGAGTATAACACAATGAGGCGTACTTGTCATGGGTGTTCCGTAGCAGGGCTGTGTTCAGCTGAGCGCGAACAAGACTCTAGTTTGTGTATGGGTACGCTGTCACAAAATTTTCACCTTGTGCTATACCGTCCTAAAACACCGCACTCGTGTACGCTTTCTTTGTTTTACCGGACGCTCGGTACGTGATGCCAAAATTAAAGTGGCATGGGCATGCCGTTCCAAAACGAGTAGGTACGGACACACTAGCTAAAAAATTCGACATGGTGGGTACCTCGTCTTTCGGTCCATTTCCCTTTCCTCGTTATGCGGTGTTGGGGAGTGCCAAAGGGCTAAACGGGAATGGGCGCCTTTGCGCAACGCCATAATCGACTCGAGAAAATGGCCCATGTACCATTCACTCTCGAGTCTTTCACCGGAATTACGGTCAGTTTGAACTTCTCAAAAAATGTTTTTCGCAGGTGCAATATGGTATTCTCTTCTAAGTAGTCTATCTACTGTAATCCATGATTGATTCATTTTCACCGATGCACCACTTTGTACCGCCAATCTCCCATCATGGGATCTGGCTTTGGGAGGATGAGCGTCACACGCGTACATGTGTAGTTATGCATTCTACTTTGTTACGCCGAGCGGAACATAGGTGGTTCAAAGGCATAAGGTGTGGGGCAAAAGACGATTCGTGTGTTTGGGACAAATGGATACTTTGTTGAAATATATCTTCAATCACGTACTATGTTTCCCCGCCCATTTGGATAGGAGGAGGAGGTGTGACGTCTCTGCCGAGGAACTGCATACCGGGAACCCAATAGTGCTTGTGCTTGCTGATGTGGAAGTAAGGATGCACATCAAATCCTAAGGTCCGCAAATCCTATTCATGAACCCGGTTCTGGATCCGGAATCGCGGATCCGGATCCCACTTATGGACTCAAACAGGGATCCCTGAATCTTGAGGCAAAAAATGGAGGAGGGGGGGGGGGGG
>SZWC01004829.1:67094-97098 GCA_023375785.1 Penium margaritaceum | reverse complement strand
GGGGGGGGGGGGGGGGGGGGATCGGGAAGTGCTCGCTGGAGAGCAACTGGCTACAGCGCGCCTTCTGGCATGGGAACCCGGCGTGCGACCTTCCTGGTCGCATGACCATCAGTCGGCAAATTTTCATAGCCACCACAACATTCCGCAAATGCAACAGGAAGATGCTTGCACAGGTCACGGCAGCCATCAACTTCACAACAGATGGGTGGAAGGGCGAGAACTGCATGAAGTACCTCGGTGTGACTGCACACTGGATCGTTGAATTTCAGGTGATGTGTCCCAAAAAGTGCACGCAACACCTGCACATTGCTGCGAATTGCCGCGCATTGCTGGACATCGCTGTGCATCGCTGCGTAGTAATGCACAGTGCTGCACATCGCCGTGCATTACTGCGAATCGTCAAGCATTGCTGCACGCTACTGCGCTCTGCTGCGCATCACTGTGCATCACTGTGCTTTTTGGCGCATCTCCGCACATCCCTGTGCACCTTGGCGCATCGTTGCGCATTGCCACACAATGCTGCGTGTCGGTGCACAATGCTGTGCATGGTGCACAATGCTGCGCATCGCTGGGCATCGTGCACAATGCTGCACATCGCTGGGCATCATTTCTCATTGCTGTGCATAGCCATGCGCATCGCTGCACATTGTTGATTATTGCTGCGCAATGTTGCACATCGCTCCACACTGCTATGCGTTGCAGCTCAGTGCTGCGCAGTGCTGTGTACTTCTGCACATCGCTGGGCATCGCTGCGCAGAGCTCCACAGTGCTGCACATTGCTGCACATTGTTGTGAATCGCCGCACATTGCTGCGCGCCGCTGTACACCGCTGGACATTGCTGTGCATTGCTGCGAATCGCTGTGCTTTTTGGTGCATCGCCACACATCCCTGTGCGCCTTGGCGCATTGCTGCGCATTGCCGCAATATGCTGCAAATTGCAGTGCAGTGCTACGCATCGCTGGGCATTGTTGCACATTGCTGCACAGCACTCGTGGACAGATTTTGTTTCCCGGGTGCTGGTCAGAGTTGTGTGCAGTGCAGGGTGCTGGAAAAAATTTGTGTGCAGAGCTTGTGTGCATTGCTGCATAATGCTGCACATCGCTGTGCATTATCGCGCATCGCGGTGCATATTTGTGCATTGTTGTGCATTGCTGTACATGCTGCCGTGCATAATTGCCAGAACATTATTCAGGCTGCAATCTGAAATTACTTGCGTTGCATTGCGTTAAGTTGTTTTGCAGGTGAAGACACTTGCACTCTCCTTCCCCGCTCTCCCCATCAGCCCCAACGCACAAAACAGCTTTGACGCTGGTCGTGTCACTGAAGCAGTGGGGGCTGTTTGACAGAATGTTCTACCTAACTGTCAACAACGAGTCAGGGAATGACGCAATTATCAACAACTTCATCATCCCGTGTGCGGAGTCGTCCCTTTTGCCGGAGGGCCACATCCGCTACCTGGGTCACATCATGAACGTGGCGGTGAAGGATCTGCTGGGCCACCCGAGGGTAGAGACCATCCTGCACGAGGCCAGTGTTGTCGCGGTCTTTGTGACTCGCTCCATCCCGAGGGAGCAGTCTCTCATCAACGCTGCAACGGCAGCCAACGTGAAGTACCTCTCACTCCACCTCGACACAGAGACATGGTGGAATGCCAGCCTCGACATGATGGAGCGCGTCCTCATCCTCAAGGACTTGCTTCTTGCGTGGCTTCATGGATATGGCAATGAGGGAGAGCTCCTGAAGCCAAGCCGCGACGAGTGGCGGCTCATTACCCTCCTCATCATGGTGCTCAAGCCATTCAAGTCGTACACCAACGAAATCAGCAGCTCATACTATCCCAACCTGAACCTCGTCATCCCGTTTTTTGAGTCGATGTTGGACAAGGTAGCATCGTGGCAGGTGAAGGCAATCATGGCGTGACAAGAGCAAAAAGAGAGGAGCGACGGGGAGGCTGGATGCCAAGGAGCAGCTCCTACTGGACATCAAGGAAGTTATCAAGGACGTGGAAGACAAGCTGAAGAAGTAATATCGGCTTCTCACACCCCGCCACCTGCTTGCAACTGCTGCAGACCCCCGCTTCTGGCTCAAGTGGTACGAGCACATGCACAGGCTCATGGCCTTACACATAGCAGCAGACTTGCATGGCAAGGTGATGATGTTGTTGCGTCCCTACCATGAAAGGGTGGTACAAGCGCACGAGGAGGCAGCGGCGGAGGCAGCGGCAGCAAGAGATGCAGCAGCGACGAATGCAGCAGCAGCAGATGTTACATCATCCACTGCAGGCACTCGGGGTTCTCAGGGCACCGAGCAAAGCCAGAAGAGCCAGCAAAACCAGCAGCAAAGTGGACAGCAGCAGGGTAGACAGCAACAGGATGGAGAGCAGCAGTGGAACAGTTGCAGGTTTGGCAGCAGCAGGGTGGTCAGCAACAGCAAGGGTCCAGTCTCCCAAGTGGCGCATGTCAGCTTCGTCCGCGTCCTGCACCACCTATAGAGGATGAAGCGCTGCTGGAGGAGGCTTTGGCAGACTCACACAGGGATCTGTTTGACGAGCCGGAGGTACATGTAGAGACGAAGGAGATGTCATCAATGGAGGTTGAGGTGGATTCGTGGGAAAAACTGCCAAGGAAAGCAGGGAAGTGCAAGTTGCTCCGACACGAAAAGAAGATTCAGAGACATTTCCCTACCTTCTTCCTTGCTGCAATGGATGTGCTTGCGGTGCCTGCGACCTCCACTCCTTCTGAGCATTTGTTTTCACTTGGCAGACATGTGATCACCGATTTTAGGCACTCGCTAGCGCACTTGACGGTGGAGAATCTCCTCACGATAAAGAGTTGGATCAACGAGCAGTCACCGCTTGAATTCCCTGTCTCTCCCCATGACGTTGTTGCACCAGAGTACATAGAGGAGGAGATGTGCATAAATGACCTGAGGAAGAGAGCTCATGAGGAGGGGCTGGTTGGTGCGGCATGTGAGGAGTTGGAGGGACTGAGTTTGTATGTGAACGAGGAGGAGGAGGACAAGGGAGACAAGGAGGACAACGAGGATGAGGAGGATGTAGGGGAGGAGGGCGGGGATGAGGATGTGATGGAGGTTGCATTGTAGATGCATCCCCGGTCAGGTAGGAATGCCACCTTGTTGATTAACTGTTGTCACAAAAATGATGCTTGCTGATTCAGCTGATGTTTAAAAACCTGCTCAAATGTTGTTTCAAATGCTGTTGCAAATTTCTCGTCAAATGCTGGAGCAAATGATATTGCTCATGCAGTTTCAAACGGAACTTCAAGTAATGTTTAAAATACCAATGTCCATGGTGTTTAATAGTTTTGTATATATCCAGAAATGTACATGTAGAAATGACTTTGCACGATGGTGACAATGAGCATGGGTGCAATAGTCTGTCGCTGCGACAACACAATGCTGTTATCAACGTGTTGCAATACAGTTGAGGTAATAATGTGGGTCACTGCACCACCGCAACTCTCCACCAAGCCACCCGTCTTAGTGGAGAGGTGCGGTGGTGCGGCCAATCATTGGTGTAGTGGTGTGTCGGTGTGTTGGTGCACTGGGTTGGACAGAGTTGTGAATGTGTTTACGATGAAGACAGAAAATGGTGGAGAAAAATGTTACAAGAAAAAAAACACGGATTTGATGACATCCTAGTGAGGAGCACAATAGACATCTCCAAAAACACGGATTTGGTTGGACGATCCCTAAAGGCGATGGCAACTCACCTTGATGTACGCAACTGCTTGTTCTCCACCGTTGTCTCAGAGGAGAACGGCTCCGATGGAAAAATCGGACACATCGGTGGCCTTGATGTAGTCCATAAATGGAACCGCTAATTATAAGGCCGGCGCCGAGGGTAGAGCATTTCTCGAAGATTTCAATGCTTCTTGTTCGCTGCCCACCCGATTCCACTTGGTGATTTTCCCGGTGATATCGGAAAGAGGCGTTGAAACCCGTCCGTACTCTTTTGCAAATTTTCAGTAGTAGTTGTAGAAACCTTTAAACACCTGGACGTCCCAAAATCTTGTGGACGTCGGCCAATTAGCGACAGCTTCCATGTTTCTTGGGTCCATGGTGATCCGTCTGCTGCCAATGATGTCACCCAAAAACTTGATCTAAGGATGACCAGATTCATAGTTTGAGAGTTTTTCAAAAAAAATATCTCTATATAAAATCTCAAGAACCTTTTAGAGATGTCCATTGTGCTCCTCTAGGGTGGGACTGTACACCAAGATGTTGTCGAGATATACAACAACAAAGTCGTTGAGGTAGAGGCAAGAAATATTGTCCATCGTCACCTTGAATGTTGCGTAGGAATTTGTGATTCGAACGACATGACCGTGAACTCGAAGTTCCCACTTCTGGTGTGGAATGCTGTCTTCTTAATTCCTCATCAGAAACGTGGATCTCATGATAATCGTTGTGCAGGTTGATTTTGCTATACATTTGGATCCCACGGATTTGATGGAAACGTTTCCCTGCTCGTGGGAGGGGGTTAGCAGTTTTTAATGGTAATGACTGTCAATGCTCTGTAGTCCACGCACATCCGTATCATTCTGGTTTTCTTTTCCATGAAAGGTACAGATGTTGTGTAGGGTGGCGTGGAGGATCTGATGAACTCCTGCCCAAGAATCGCGTCCAGCTGCTTCTTGAGTTCGGTCAGCTCTTGATCACTCCTCCAATAGGTCCCCTTCACTATCGGTCTGCTTCCTAGCTTCATGTTTATTTGATGGTCGATGTTTTGTTGTGGGGGTAGCTCTCAAGGTAGTTTATCGGGGAAAATGAGCTTCACAAACTCTCTCTGTACTGTTGCGAACTTGTCAGGTATCGAGGCCATTAGTGTCGCTTCAGCCGCTGTAATTTCTTCGCTTCCTCTGTTTCCATGTGGACTAGCTACGCTTGGGCTCGGTACCTTGTATGTTTCTTGGCCACGTCTAAAGATATCGGCTGGTGTTTTGCAGTTGTCGCAGCTTCCTCTACTTCCTCCAACTCTGCTGTTTCCCGTAACGGTTGATGCGTCGTGGGTTTCTTAACCAGAGATAGGTGTCTTTTTTTAGCCATTAATGCTGATCTAGACTGCTCTGCTGCTCTCATCAATGTGCAGATTGTGAAGGTACAAGAAATTACACCCGAGTAATATTTTGTGGTTGCTCATTGGGCAAGTCCTTCAGACTGTTCCATGGTGTGGATCTCTGATTTTCATCCAGAGTGGTCTCCAAAGTCAACGGGTCCACATCCTTGTTTTGACGGTTATTCCTTCAAACATTTCCGGTTTGATGGGCAAACCCAGGTTCCGAACCATGTCATTACTCACAAAATTACAAGAAGCTCCTCCAGTAAGTAGTGCCAACACCGTTCTGCAACTTTTACCTTCCCTATGGTTGAACTCATAGGAGCACCGCAGGTTGATCGCCCTCGTACCTCTCGTCAAACTTTGCGATCTCAAGAATTCTCGTATGTGGTGATGTGAGCCGCTCAGATGAGCGATTGGTCAGTGTAGATCTTTCCAACCAAACAAGAGCCTTGCTGTCTACTCTTGCCCTTTGCTGTTTTCAGACGCTTCGCTTTTATTCTACACCTTCCACCCCTTTTTGATTTGCTGTTGCCACTTTCAGCAGTCGCCCGAGATATGACCTGGCTTCTTATAATTCTAGTAGATGCATTGATTGCGTTGATCCACGATGTCAATCTTGATCGGAGACAAGGTTTGCGCTGACTGCAACTTCCCTTGGTCACGATAAGGCTTCTGGCCTTTGGGTTGCCAACTGGTAGATTCATGCATTCGAGAGTTGTATTCGGTGTTTTCGATGAGTTCAGCTGCTGTGATCATAGGTGAAAGGTTGTCTTGGATGCCAAAAATGGTGATTGCTCACCAAAAATCTCATTTGAGGCCGTTGTTGTAGAAGAAACACAGTTCATCGGGGATGAGGTCACTGCCAGTGATGATCTTATGAAAATGCCAAGTGTACTCTGCCACGCTGGACTATTGACGTAAACGTTGAAGTATGTATAGTGTGTCAGACCTCTTGTTCAGCTTTCTTGTAAGAACATGTACTCTCTAGAGATTTAGCCTTGGTGTGTGGAGAGCAAAGTCGCAGTGGAAAGATAGACTTGGAGATGTCTGGAAACCAGAACTGGAAATGAAAGAATTACAGGTTAATGATAATGAAAAAAGTACAAGGTATTTACATTGTTCGGCCGGCTGGTCCTGGTCCTTGCCTAGTGCTTTCCTAGCTTGCTGTAGCAAGCTACTTGCTCATGAATCAATTGCTCTGCTTGCTCCTTAACCTGGTGCTCTACTTGCACCTAATGCCTAGTGGGAGAAGTCTTGGGACATTGATCGTCCGCATCGACGGTCCGTCGTGTCTCTTGGTGATCCGCCGTGTCAGCTCGATGCCTCTCGGTGGTGGGTGCGGTCGCCGTGTTGTGCAAGCCATTGAGAGTATTGCGATTATCGCGCGGTCACAACCACCGCACTTTCTGCCACCATTGACTGCGTGCATTGCCGGGAGCTCCCGCCGGAGCGAACCCCCTGGTGGATAGCGTGTCCCACACGCTATTCGTCGAGGGGGCGAAAGCCACCCTTGCGTGGCGTGTTTGGAACGCCGCGTGGGGGTTAATACGAAACAACCATTTGGCACCGACGTGAAATCCATGCTGGCGCTCGCTCGCGCGCTGGCTCCCACTCCTCCTCCTTGTATCTGCGGTCGAGTGGAGGTGAGATCGATCGCGGATTTCCGAAAAACAAAAAAAGGCTGAGTTGCTCCTAAAACTGAGTTGAGGCCCCGAGTATGCCAGAAAAAGATGGGCACCTCATTGCATTCACCCCCCGTCGGAGGCACGACGCCCTGGTGCGCCTGAGGTACTCCTGTAGAACAGTGTTGGTACCCTTAACATGAAAGTTGGCCTCTTGCTCCCAAGAGTTGTGCTCTGCCGGGTACCCCTTCCACTACACCAAAAACTCACGCAGACTTTCCCTCTGGCGGTCCGCCAGAATCTTCTCCACCTCAAACTCCTCACTTCCTTCAACCTAGAAAATAGGAGGTGGAGCTGTCCCACGACCCTGGAAGAAGGTATCGGGGTCGTGACAGGCACAAAACAGGGAGATGTAGAACACCGAATGGATGGTGTAGTGAGCTGGCAGCTCTATCTTGTAGGAGACAACCCACCGGTTCTCCAGCATGCGGAATAGACCCACCCATCGCGGCTTCAGCTTGGGACTCCCCACTCCCATCAGTTGCAAGTTAGCAGAGTTTAGCATCACCTGATCTCCCATTTGGAACTCATCCATAGAGCGATGCTTATCAGCCTGCTGCTTCTGCTACTTCTGTACCTTCAACAATCGTTGCGGCACTACAACCCATGTGGTGATAAATTAATCAGCAATATGCTCCACCGCCAGAAGAGATGTTGCCGTAGCAAGGGTGGCTGGGCTCAGTGGCTGGTGGCGATAGACCACCTCAAATGGCGACTTTCTTGTTGATGCTGACACCGCTCAGTTGTAGGCAAACTCTCCCACTCCAAGCTTCTCTTCCCATCCCTCTTCATTCGGTGGGTCCATGGCCCACAACAACTGCTTCAATGTCTAGTTCCTGCGCTTCGTCTGCTCATCGCAGACAAAGGGTGGTATGCTATGGTCAGCTGCACCAGCGTGCCCAGATTCTTCATGAGATCTCTCCAGAAGCATAAAGTGAAGCGTGGATCGCATTCTAAGACCACCGCATACGGCACTCCATGCAGCTTGATGACATGACTGAGGACGAGTTGAGCTGTCCCGCAACTGTGATGCTTTCAAGACATGCAATGAAGTGTGCCATCTTGGAGAACCGATCCACCACCACTAATTCTGTGTTGTTGCCTTGTTGTGTCATGGGCAAACCGCCGACAAAGTTGAGCGAGATATTTTTCCATGGCCTTTTATGTATAGAAAATGGTTGTAGCTCCCCTGGTGGCTTGATCCTCCGCGTCTTGATGCGTTGGCACACATAAAAACTGCTCACAAACCTCTTGCAGTTAGTCGCCATTGACAACCACCGGTATTGGCGTGCCAAGGCTTTGAGCGTCTTGTCGAAGCCGTAGTGACCCGAGTAGTGGGTGTCATTCGCCTCCTCCAGTAACAACTGCTTCAATGGCGCATAGTCCGACACGACAATCCTCTTCTTTTGCCCCCTTTGCCAGTACACTCCATCCCATGTGGCGTCTTTTAGCGCACCTCTCGTGAACTCCTTTTCCACGTCATAGCCATGCTTGAATAGGTTATGCATAACTTGGAATCCCATAAGCACTGAGACGACATTGAGGCTCAATTCTGGCTTCCTCGACAAAGGATCTGCCGGATTCACCTTCCCAGGCTTGTATTGGATCTCATAGTCAACGCTTCCTTCTAAGAACTCCATCGAGCGAGTTTGTCGATGACTGAGATTCGGCTGCGTCTTCTAGTAATTCAAGGCGTAATGATCCGTGAAAACCACATAGCACCGCGACTCGAGGTAGCACCTCCAGTACTTGAACGCATGGATCATCGCCAACATCTCCTTCTCATGGATTGTGTGGTTCATCTCCACACCTCACAGCTTGCACAATGTGTACGCAATCGGCTGTGGCCCCTTTCTGTGATCCTACATTAGCATTGCCCCAATGGCATAGTCGCTTGCGCTCGTTATCATGACGTATTCCTTGGATGAATCCAGATGTAGCAAGATTTGAGCATCACATATTGCAGCCTTGAGCTCCTTGAAGCTCTTCTGCTTCTGATTTTCCCAATCCCACTGGTTATCCTTCCTCAACAGTTGAGTCAGCGTCACACCCTTCTCTGCGTACCCCTGGATGAATTTTTGGTAGTAGTTGACAAACCCTAGGAAGACCTGGATATCACGCACGCACTTTGGTGTCGGCCACTACTTCATTACTTGTACTTTATTTGGATCCATACGGAGATATTTTTTGCTCACGATATGCCCAAGGAACTCCACCTCCCTCTTCTCGAACTTACACTTGGAGAGCTTCGTAAACAACTTCTCTTCCCAAAGAATGTCAAGAATTTGCCGAAGATGTTGTTGATGCTCTTCCAAGGTCCGAGAGTAGAGGAGGATGTCATCGAGGAACACCACCACGAACTGGTCTAAGTGAGGGTGGAAGATCTGTTCATGAGGCTCATAAACATTGCAAGAGCATTGGTCAACCCAAACGGCATCACGAGGTACTCGAAATGGCCGTACTGCGTCCAAATACAATCTTCTGCACATCCTGCTCCGCAATCCGGATCTGATGGTACCTCAAGCGCAAGTCTATCTTGCTAAAAAATTGCGCTCCCCTCAGCGGGTCAAACAGCTCCTCGACCCGCGGTAGTGGATACCAGCTTTTGATAGTCACGTTGTTTAGTACGCGATAGTCCACGCACATCCGCAGCTCTCCTGTTTTCTTCTTCACAAAGAGGAATGGTGTATTGTAGGGTGACACCGACGGCCTGATAAACCTCTGCTCCGTCAAATCTTCCAACTGCTTCTTTAGCTCATCCACCTCATTATCACTCGTGCGATGAGCAGCCCGCATTGTTAGAGTTGCTCCTGGAACTAGTTCAATTTTGTGATCAATGTCCCGCTTTGGTGGTAAACCCTTTAGCAGCTTAGCAGGAAACACATCACCATAGCTTTCCAACACTCCCTTACAACCTTTGGACAGCTCTGATTCAGGTGCTTTCTGCTGCTCTCCGTCTTGTTGCTTCGCATCTGCTGCCAACACTTCCACCTTTCCAGCTGCTACCTTCTGCCGCACCCACACGAGGTACACTTGATACCCCTTGCACTGACAGCACTTCAGCGGCACGTACCTGAACTACGGCACCTTGCCTGCCTTGGAGTCCTTCTCCCCAGCCCACAATGACAAGACAATTTGCTCCCTACATTTCTTCACTTTCACTTGGCTACGTACCCAATCCATAGCAGGATTCCACCAGTACAGCCAGTCACACCCTAGAATGGCGTCATAGGCATCCATCAAGCAAATGCAAAAGTTCACCTCGCATGACAGCTTGCCCAGACAGACCCTCAAAGGCTTCAAAGGCATTCCACACACCAGCTCCCCTTGCACCAACTTGGCCTTCGTTGGCTTCCAAGGTAGCCGTGCAAGCCCCAGCCTTTCTGCAAGCTTGTTGCTGAAGAATGAGCACGACACACTGCAACCCAGCAATGCTTTAATGTGTCGGCGAGTCTGGCGTCCCTCGCCGTCCGCAGAACCAGCCAAAAAAATTTCGGCTTTCAGGAGAATTCCCGGAACGCTCCTGCTTCCTTCACTCTGCAGCAATACACTTGGCAACTCCCTAGTTGTCGAAGGACTTTTGGGGCTGGTGTTCGCTGATGCAGAAAAAGCTTTCCCAGCATTTGGCTATCCGCCAATCACTGCTGGTTGCCGTTTCCCTGCTGCTTCTTCTTGTAGTCCTTCTTGTTGTGCCCAGGCTTCCCGCAGATCCAACAGTTCCCACCATACGGCTTGCTCTACAGCCAGCTTCCCTGTGCTGCGTCGATCTCCATAGGGTTAGCTTGCTGGTGCTGTGCTCGACAATGGAAATTCTCTTTCTTCTCACGGAAACCTATTCGATGGTAGCGTAGCGCATCAACGCCCTCAGCAGTGGCCACCGTCGCCTAGAACTCCGTGATGCCGCTCAGTGCCAGCGTGTGCTGAGTCTCTTTCTTCAAGCAGTCATGGTATTTGTCTGCTATCTCCGGCTTGCTAATGTCATCAATCTCCGAGCACAACACCATGAAACAGCCTGTGTACTCCTGCACCGAGTCGATTTGCTTCAGCTGCATCAGCTTGTTGCATGGGACCATGGAGGCATTCATGAGATTGAACCAATTTCTGATGGCTTGTTCAAACTGCTCGCATGTCGTTGGCACGCACGCTTCAGCTTTTCCTGCACCAGGCTGCCACAACTCGACATGTTCCACAGCTGCTTTTCCACCTCCACCTCGAGTGACCAGCATATTCACCTACCTCCACCATTCCAATTTTTCTCCATGTATCAGTGTCACCGCGAAGGACACACGCACAGCATCGCCCTATGGAGGGTGACCTAGAGCCCCAAAGTAGTTATCCATTGCGAACAACCAGGTCCGTACGCTTGCACCCTTGACTGAGGGATTGAATGGTTCCGGAGCCTTTGGCTTTGGTCTTGACGGACTCCTTGGCCGGGCCGCCCGAACCTGTCCAGCGTCAGTCCCGTCATGCAGGTCCGCCATCTGCTGATTAAGCCGCTTATTATCAGGCTTGAGGACTCCCAGCTCCTCTACAATCTGCTGCATGGCCTACTCCATGGCTCTGGATAAATTTTGGCCATAGGGGATTCTCAGAAAAAAATTGGCAGCGTTTTGGCAGCAATAAAAAAAAATTAAGGTAGCAATTCGGCAATCCGGGATGAAAATCTGACGTCGTCGAAGTGCGTGGGAGTCACCCGTCGTCTCCCGCGCACGCACTGCAGGCGTGTGGATGTTCTAGCAATGTAGAAATTTTTTCCAGAGGTTGGCTCGTGCGTTGGATCCAAAGTCTGGTCCAGCAATCTCCCTCTTGTTTAGCCTCGACGTTGTCCGGCGTCGTGTGTGGCTTCGCTCCTTGAAGTTTGGCGAGCTCCGGCAGCACTTCCGCCTAACGCGTGATTCTGGCTCTGATACCAGATGTGAGAGTGTGTGCTCTCTGAAGATTTAGCCATGGTGTGTGGAGAGCACAGTCGTAGCGGAAAGATAGACTTCGAGATGTCTGGAAACCAAACTGGAAATGACATAATGACAGGTTAATGACAATGAACAAAGTACAAGGTATTTATACTGTTTGGCCGGCTGGTCGTGGTCCTTGCCTACTGCTTTCCTAGCTTGCTGTAGCAAGCTACTTTCTCTTGAATCCATTGCTCTGCTTGCTCCTGAACCTGGTGCTCTACGTGCACCTAATGCCTAGTGCAAGAAGCCTTGGGCTGTTAATCATCCAGATCGACGGTCTGTTGTGTCTCTCCGCGACCCGCCGCGTCAGCTCGACGCTTCTTGGCGGTTGGTGCGGTCACTGTGTTGCGCACACCGTTGGGAGTGCTGTGACCGTCGTGCGGTCACAACAACCACGTTTGCTGCCGCCATTGACTGCGTGCGTTGCTTGGAGCTCCTGCCAGAGAGAACCCCTTGGTGGATAGCGTGTCCCAGACGCTATTCACCGAGGGGGCGACAGCCACCCTCTCGTGGCGTGTTCGGAATACCGCATGGGGGTTAACACAAAAATACCCCCTGGTGCCAGCGTGAGCTCCACGCCGGCGCTCGCTTGCACGCTCGTTCCCACTCCTCCTCCTTGTATTCGCGGTCGAGTGGAGGTGAGATCGACCGCGGAATTCCAAAAACGGAAAATGGCCCAGATGCCCGTGAAACTAGGTTGAGGGCCCGAGTATGCCAGAAAAAGATGGGCACCTCATTAGATTTCCCAAATGAGCAACGATAGAGCGCATGCATTCGCTCCATGTTTCTGGTGGCATGAACGATTCGTGCCATTTTAGATTGATCTTCTTGAGAGGTAGTACACCTGTGGTCGACGATGTGAGAGCGGCCGAGTGAGCCTTGGATCAGCTCTGCCGGTCTCCTACTGCCATTGGATGACATTTAGATGGGAACACCAACTCAAAGCGTGCCACGCAAAAGTGAGGCCATGAGGTCAATTTTTTTTTTTCTGTAGCTGTCAACCCCAACAGCAGTGAAGTACACCGTTAAACTTGTCACCTACATCTTGACCGCCGCTCCCTAGATTTTGTGGGATCAAATGGCTCAAGAAGATCATGTAGAATGCGGGATTCTCTCCAGAGTTAAAAATTTCTCTTGGTGAGCACTGCTTCCTGGGCACGAGATACTTCAAGCTCCTCCATTGTTGCGTTGAGCTGTTGGAGCAGATGTGGGTTCAGGCGATCGAGTCATGACAATTTTTGACACAGGTCTTCATTGATTTGTACTTTTTGGCCGGTGCCTCTTGTCATGTTAAGTGTTGTACCAACAGGCTGCGGCGTGGGCTAAGGGTTTGTCGAGCCCGCAGGGGCCGTCACCAGAGTGGCCATCAGGTTCATCATTGCTGCACCATTCTCTACAGACATTTTCACTACTGCCTGGTTTGCCCGAAGAGCGTCGTTGTTCATGTGTTTTTGATCCACCATTGGCGTAGTACTCGTCGGGGACTCCTCGTCGCCGGGTGTGCTCGCTCCATTCACCATTTTCATCACAAGGTCTACAATCCTATGAACAGTGGAGATGCGCTAAGGACTCGTTCAATGTTTTTGCCAAGTAGTTACTATGTTGGTTACCCCTCCAGTGCCACTTCGCTCTGATACCATGTGCAATGCCGAGCGGAACGTAGGTGGTTCACAGGGATGAGGTGCAGTACAAAAGAGGATTCGGGTGTTTGGGAAAATGGATAATTTTTATTAAATAGAGAGGTGTACTTTGATGACAATTGTCGAGTGAGTCGAGTACACATATACATTTTTGAGAATGAGAATGATGCATGGTTCATAGGCGCTCGAGCTGAGTGAGGCATATGAGGTCGCACCGTGAGTGGATGATTTGAGAAGCTTCGCGAAGAAATTGGGGGGTTTGGAGAATGTCGAGACGCTTCTTCATAAAGTTCTAGCTCCATCGACCGAACAATATCAAAATGTCGATATGGTATGTGATAGTTCTGTCAATCATTCTAGAAGGTCAAGGTTGTCATATAATTCAAGAGCGGAACACCGGAGTTTGGAGGAGTTGGCAAAAATACCTTGGGCCGGATGACATAAATATCCTAAAGTCGTCACATGGTGGGCCATGAATGTAAAGACACAACTGCGTACTTGTGGAGTTTAGGGACTCGTGTACGTTGAGGATGTAACACATAGCACTCCAATGTGTTTTCACCAGAGGGTAAGACAATTAGTGATCCTCTTATGTCAATGTGAGAAAAATAGATGATAAATTTATTGTACATAATGAATGTTTGACACTCTTTATAGGTATCCAGAATGTGGGACTTTGTACACGCATTCTTGTCACACTGTGTTTCACTGATGTGGCCATGTGTGTATTGGGCACAAAATACACAGAAATATATTACCTCTTTACGTATTTGGACTGGACGAGAAACAAAAATCTACTGTTGTAGAGAAAAACAGCTCACCACAACCTTCAAGAAAAACATCCAACAGACACATGGTACTTCATAGAGAATCTTTGTGTATTTAACTACATAAAAAAATCTGACCGATTTCAAACCTTCTGAGAACACGCTGTGCGTTGACGGTGTCTCGCGTATTTCACGTTGAACGCAGCTGACTAGCGTACAAATTTTACCATTATGGGATCGTGCCACTAAAACCAATTCCGATAAGGCATCGGTAACGGCTGTGTATCTAGCTCCTGCACTAGGGTTTTCGACGGATTTGGCAGAATGGCGTCTAGAGCTTGCTTGAGGGGTTTTCCCCTCCGCGTCATTCTTGGGGCAATTGTCTTCAATGACCCGTGTAGGGAGACTTGAACATTCTAAGTCCTCGGTGGTCCATTTCTGTCTTTACCTCGCCCCCTCATTCTAGGGCCAAAACAAGGGGGGTATTACCTCAAACTCGTGAGTTTGCATGCATTTTCCCGTTTCAAAAATCATAGTTTGACCTAGACATAATCAAGTTTTATTTTTTATGCGTTGGCATGAGATCGTCGCTTGCAAAGTACGACCGGCGATGTCGCGGGGACACTTTGCCTTTTTTTTGCATCTCTCTCACTCGCGCCTATCCCTCGCTCACTCTCGTTGGCAAGGAGAGCAAGCGAGGGCAAGGGCACAAGGCCACGAGCCTCGCCCTTGAGGCCCTCATGGCCTCTCAGCTTCCAATCGAGCCACCAGCTTGATTGGCGACTCCTGGCTTGCCGGTGGGCGGCCGGCCGGTCATCTGACCAGCCGCCGACCACTCATCCGGCTGGCGGCCAGCCGGCCGGTGCCAGTGCGTGGCTGGCCACGGGCCAGCCATCGTAGTAGCGAGGGGTGATTGCAAACAATCTCCTTGCTATTACGAGGTGGGAGGGCCAAACTAGCCCTCCGACTACATTCCTTCCCACCTGTTATGAACCGTCTCGGTTCATGTCTAACAAGTAGGAGTGCGCGATAGTTAGATGCCAACATTATGAAAGAAAATAAAAAAATTCAATCACCAACTAAACATGAACACGTGCATGGTACTTGGACGTAACGTGCAGCTTGTTGATCAGCACGGCTAGCAGCCTAACCCCTTTAGGCTGGAGCGTCAATGCGAGAACCATGTTGGACGTCCCCAACCTCCTGTGGTTGCTGTCCATTAATGCCACCCTACGGGAATGTTATTTACTAGCACCGCGTTCATGTGGTGTCTCCTCTCACGCATCAATTTTTGCAAACTACTGACTCGCTCTAGTACTTATTGACCACCCATGTAGGCTAGCAAGCTTCGAGCTCCCATGAGTTATATTCAGGTCCACAACCAGCCCAGTGAACGAGGTATTCCCAAACAACGCTTGACCAGAGTGTACGCTCTTGGTGCTAAAGTAGGCAAAGGACCTCGTATTTTCTGTCGGCAACAATGACTACTGGCGGTGGCTGAACGGTTTTGCCTGCCATGCATGGAGCTAGCAGGCTCACATGAAACATTTCATTTATCTTCATACTCAGTACAAGCAGCAATCGGTATCTCACTGGCCCGATGCATGCCATGATGGGAAATCACCCAATCCACTTCGGTAGAAGTTTTCGCGCCCCTGGCGACTTCAACTAAATGGTGTGAACTGTGTAGATTCATTCACTAAGCTGTTCAACACAAACTTTACTAGTGCTAGGAATTTTTCCCTGTCAGTCATGGCAGGGTCCACGCACATGCAGAACATCTGAGCTAGAGTGTGATTCATACGATCTGTTTATCCATCAATTTGAGGGTGCAATGCTGTCAACATTTGTGACTCGCTACCAAAGAAAGCGTGCATCTTTTGCCAAAACATACTCGGCAATGTTCTATCTTGATCGGAGATACTGCCCAACTACAAGCTGTGGTACTTCACGACACCCTCAAAGAAGAGAGGAGCAGTCTCCTTTGTGTTCATATCGGTGGTTATAGGATTGAAGCGTGTCAACTTTGTCAAAAGATGAACAACCACTAGTATTACATCGTTGCCACAGGCCATGTCCCGAAGACCCGTAATGAAGTCCATGTTGACACACTCCCATGGACTCCCGGGGATGAAAAGCCATTGGTGGATTCTAGTAGGCATTTTACTACTAGTTTTATTCCGAAGACATGGATAGCGTGTCATGTAGTTCTTACGGATATGGACACTCCATCCCGGCCACTAATAGTTGTCCGAAAGTGCATGTCGAGTCATTTGAGGTTCCAAATGACTTGCGACCGACGGGTCATAGAACTGTGAGATTATCTTCGCTTTGCTTGAAGGTCTCCCAAGTTAGGCACAACAACTTCTTCTCTACGCTAGAAGATTCCTGCGGCCTCCACCAATCCATACGTGTCTAGATTTTGAAAGTCTTAAAACCAAGAATCCACGTAGTATCCCATCCAGATCTTGTTTGCAAAAACCATTGTTTGCAGTGTTACAGGGGAATTTGGTGTTTGCACAATTGCTGTTGCAGTGGCCATAAAACACCCACCAACCTTGGTGGTTGCTTTAATTTCCACAGGTTTTCGGCTTAGTAGATTGACCTCTTTGATACTTCCTGGCCAATATTCCCATGTAAACGAGAATCAACTCACGCATTCGCTCCATTGTGCCTATTGTCTTGACATGTTTGGTTGCGTTGGAAAAAACACCAATGGGTTATGGCCTATCACGACTGTCACACCCCCCTCAACGTCCTCGAGGTAGCAATGCCACATCTTGAAAGCGTGTACCACCACAAGGAGCTCTTGATCCCCAGTCTTGTACCGCGTCTCCGTGGTAATGAGCTTCTGTCTCTCATATGCAACGGGGTGACTGTTCTGCATGAGGACTGCTACAATTCCTACTACCGATGCATCATCTAAGACATGCACTGTGGATAGAATCTCTTTCACTTTGAGAAAGGAATTCTTCTAGTTAGATGTCTAATCACAATGTACGTCTTTTTGTCTGAGACTGGTTAGCGGCGCTACCAGGGTCAAATACGCTTGCATAAACCATCAAAAGTAGTTTTCAAGGCCAATGATAGACCAAATCTTCCCAATGTTTCTTGGGCATGGCTACTCCACCACGGCTTGGACCTTTCGTGGGTCAATACGGATGCTGTCCTTGTTGTCTATATGTCCAAGGTAATTAAATTCATCTTGTTGAAAATTAGAGTTGCTCTCTTTTGTATGAAACGTTTGTTCTCAAAGGATCGCGATAACTTCTTGTAAATGTTCTATGTGATCTTCCACGGATGTGGAGTAAACTAGGATGTTATTGAGGTAAACCAAGACAAACTGGCCGAGTTGCTTGGTGAGCGTTCAGTTCATTTCTCTTTGGAAGGTTACCGGGGTGTTTGTTAGCCCGAAGCATAGAACTCGGAACTGATAGTGTTCCATGTGCGTTCAAAACACTATTTTAAGTACATCATCTTTTGTAATGTGGATTTGATGGTTTCCTTGAGAGAAACCCAAGACCGAAAAGATTCTTCCCCCTTGGAGTTGATCAAACATCAATCCACAATAAATTGAATCGATTTTTTGCTTTCAGCTTGTTCAACGTCTAGTAGTCTACGCACATGCATAAACCACTGTCCTTAATGTTCACAAAAACAATTGCTGTACTATATGGTGAGGTACTTGGCTCAATCGAACCTTTTACAATATGCTCTTTGATTTGGCATTTGGCCTCTTGCCTTTCTGGTAGACTAAGGTGATAAATGGGTGTGAACGGAGGGATCGCCTCCGGTTGTAGCGGTATCGTATGGCCCGTGTGTCATTCTATCGGAAGCCTAGGTGGTGGGTCTTGGAATACATCTGAGAACTCCGCCAATAAAGATTTAATCTATTGTGGCATGTATTCCTTCACGAAATCCTCCATTTTATGCAGTTGAGCCAAAAGTTATGGACACCCTTGTTGAAAACATGTGCTGACGTGCATTGCAGACAAGCTGTCGTGGACTTTTTGTCGGGTCAAAGAAAATTCGACACTTGGAATCAACATAAAGTGACATTTTCCCTTTCAAAAGATCAAGTATTTTGATTCAAAGGACATCAGAGCCTTATTATTACAGAGCCAGGGATCGCCTAGCACCACATCGGATGTGTCAAGTAGGTTGAGAACCTTCAACATGACACACTTTGTGTAACCTTAAATGGAAATTCTTGCTTTACAGGTACCAAATTACAGGTATTGTAGTGTTTTCACAGATAAAAACTGCACCATTTGATTTATCATACGTTAGGTCCACCTGTCAAGTAAATCCAAACCTAACAAATGAGTCATCCTCCTTGGTGTCAGCCAATACATGAACTTGAGCACCAGCTAGGTGTCTTTTGAACAACAGCGTCATGTTGCCTCCACTCTTCCCAGTGAACTGACTCGATGACGGCAAGCCAAGTTTGTGATAAAGACGGAATCTATATGGCAAGTACCGTAGCTCCCATGTTTCACCCACTCGAGAATACTTCTTATGAATATGTGTGAATTTGGCTAACATCTGCGCGTCTTTAAATTTTACTGGGCCAAAATTGTCAACCAAAGGTACCACGGACATGATTGAACTCATCGCTTTGAGGACTTTTGCTTCAATTACTACAACACACAACTCTTGCACAATGATAGGTGTTGCCACCACTAAGCATGTATGATCATGCATCTCGTCTTGAGATGCAAGGTTTAGTAGACAATATCCATTAGCAAGTGTAGAATGATGTTCAACAAGAGGGGAGAAAATAACAGAGACATTTTAACTTGTCAAAAACGCAGATTTTTTAACATCCTCATCTGAAAACACGAACCCACACTTGTGATCCAGTTTTGCCCCTGAGTGGTCCCCACTAACCTCACTTAGGGGTGGAGAAAATCCGCACCATGACCTTGTCAATTAACACAGCTAGGCCCAATGCCACGTCCACGTTTGTATCCATGGCCCTGTTCGCGGCCTCCTGTTGCACCATCCTCAAAAGCTGCTGCAGCTACGGCCAGCGCCACGGCCTCTTGCCCACCACCAGCAATCTCAGGGAATTGCCAGGCTGCATGCAATTGTGGCAGATCCGGACGCGGAAGGCTGCGTTGTGATGCTCATGTACCGACTGCAGCTCGTAACTGTCACGTCTTTGCTTTTTGTTGGAAACCTTGTACCTAACAGCCTTCTTTGCTGGAGAGTTTGCGCGCTACTTGCCCTTGGTCCCACCCCACTATCCGTCTGACCCACCAGCCCCTTGCACCATCCATGCGCATGTTGTGGCCTTGCTATACATGCGCGACTGGTCGTGCATCAGAGTATGGCGTTGTGTTCACCGAATACATTTGCTCACGTAGTCGCATAACACCCTCCAGCGTTTCCAAAATTTACCGGTTACCGTTTTGGTGGTCTTGTCCTTTACCTTCTTACTAGCCAAGTCATCATGCAGGTACTCAAACAACAAGCACTTCGGGTACTTGAAAGTCTAGGTCCCATCACCATCGGTGAAATATTTGGCTTCCTCTATGAAGTAGGCCTCGAGTGATCTACCGAGCTACTTAAATTCCTTGATCTTGTAGAAGGCACGCTATGCCTCCATACGCCGGGTGCACTTCTTATGGATGAAATTGCAGAAGACCTCCCACGACATGGGCTGCCACTCAAGGAATAGTTGCTACGCGCCCTACTCCTTGGCCACGTACTTGAAGTGCTTTTCACTTATTCGTGTTTTGGCGAGGTCACCCCATTGACCGAGTGACGCCTTATGGACATAAAAGATGTGCTCCATGCAATTCAGCCAATTGGTCAGGTTCACACCCTTCCAAAAGATCTCTACAGTGTAGAGGAAGAAAATGTTCATAACCGATGCCAAATTCGTTGAGTTAGGCAATTTCTCGCTTCCACTAGTGATCGAATTACCACCTACGGCCCACTGCAATCGCTACTGCATCCACACCTGGATCACGCCCTACAATGCCTTGTCGAGATCATTGCATCAATAGATTTCCCTATGAGGAGCTAGCCATTGCAGTCGACAAACATGATCGAGGCCCGTGATGCTCTGCCCATGCACCTTTACCCACTACAGGGTTCAATTCGCATACGCAAACTTCAGCTTTCATGTTGTCAGAGTGTTATCGATAGCCTTGAGGGCCTCGCGCTGTGCGTACACCTTTACCCACTATAGGGTATGTTTTGCGTATATGCCTGTGAGGAGTCCCACCTTCAAGAGGAGGTTTTTGTTGGCAATGACGCTCAAGTGGACGTTGTTATATCACATCGCAGCCACATCATATGAAGTGGGATCCGTCCCCACTCCTCCAGGTGGTAATACAGCTCCACCATTGGTGGTGATCTTGAGGCGGCCCGCTGCCTCTACAGCCAACTCGACAAGCCTCCAGCGGCTGTCATGAATTGCCTTTGCAGCGACGTAGTCTGGCTCATTTTTGTGAAAACTTCTCACGTGGCTGCTTTCAGTGCCTTTGCTTCTGTTGGTAGCCTTGCCGCTGTTGGCAGCTTTAGGCAATCCAGCAAGTGCCTTACCCTTCTTGAGCGATTGGCTTGAGTTTTCCGTATGACGATGGCAATGATCATGATTCTTTTCGCCTTTGCCATCGTCGGCGTCATTGTCAGGGTCCACACTCAGATGGTCCTCCTCAAGCGTGTCCTCAGTTGCGTGGGGGTCACCCACTTGCACCTTAACGTGCTCTTCGAGTACTTTCTTGGCTTCCTTATGCTTCTTGATGTCACCGGGTGTAGCGATGGTTGTCTTTGACAGTATGGTTGTCTTGGTTTTGGCAACCATGCTCACGGAGGCGAATCCCAAAATATGGAGTTTGCTGAGGGTGTGTGGTGAAGCCGTTACCACCTTGCCCTTCTTGGTCTGGGACGGTCTGGCACTTGCTATCCCATTGTCTGTGCAACTACCAAGTGAAGACCGTAGTGAGGATCACCCCACGCCCTTGAGGAGGTGTCGCCTTCCGAAGTCACCTTGCTCTCACGGTCGGTGAGGCAATTGTATATTTTAAATATATCTTTCTAGGCTGCCACGGTCAGCACAAACAAGTGGTAAACAATGCTATTTTTTTACGCCACCACTGTCGGCACAAAGGAGCACGAGATGAAAATTCTAAGCCCGTGCTCCTTTGTAGCGTTCTTTCTGTTGTTACAGCTGCTCACAGCATTTTGTATCTCTTGTAGCCGTCAAAACCGTTGCACACTTGGTCGCGAGGGTCAACCTGCTCTGAAAACCACTGTAACAATGGTGTCTCAAGCTCCTGCACTTAGGTCATTGTTTGAGTTTGGAAAATGGCGTCCAGAGCTCACTTTGGGGTTTTTTCCCTCGCGTCACTCTTGGGGGCAATCGTCATCAACGACCCATGCAGGGAGACTTGAATGTTTCAAGTCTCTGGAGGCCCTCTTTGTTTTACCTCGCCCTCGTTCTAGGATTGAAACAAGGGGGATATTACTTCAAACTCATGAGTTTGCACAAGCTTTCTGGTCTTGAAACTCGTAGTTTGACCTTAAAAAACTCAAGTTTTGTTTTTTTCTGCTCAGCGAAAAATTGTCACGCGCGAGGCATGGTCGGCATCTTCATGCCGACACTTTTCCTTTTTCTTCCATTTCTCTTGCTTGTGCCTATGCCTCGTCCTCATTCGCTCTCGCTGGCAAGGAGGACGTGCAAAGACAAGGGCACGAGGCCAGAAGCCTTGTCCTTGAGGCCCTTGTGGCCTCTCAGTCGTCGATCGAGCCACTAGCTAGATCGGCGGCTGGTGGCTTGCCGTTGGGTGGCCGGCTAGACACCTGACCGGCCACTGGCCGGCCGCCAGCCGACTGGCGGCCAGCACGTGGCTGGCCACCGGCTAGCCCTCGTAGTAGCGAGGGGTGGTTGTGAACCGCCCGCTGGCCATTACGAGGTGGGAAGGCCGAACTGGCCCTCTCGCTATAGCATCACGCAAAAGCGCCCTAGGCTAAGTTTAAGGCCCTGAAGCAAGAAATTTTTTCTTTATTACATGGAAAGTAACCGGGCTGCGTTGTTATACAACACCAATGACGCCAATGAAGCCGCCTTTCTAATACATGTCAGAAGTTTTCTCTTGAGTGAGGAATGTTGGGATTTGCAGGTGTGTAGCAAGGACTAGGTTCCTTGCTTGTACAGGATCTTTTCTTGTGCAGCAAGCTAGCAGACAGATCAGCAGATGAACTTTGGAAACTGAATGTGACAGTGGAAGAAATCTTGCTTGATTCCAAAGTACAAGTATGGTACATGAAAAGTAGAGCCTAACAAAGGCTACACATGAGCTCCACCACTGCTCCTGGCCCACACAAGGGGTAACGCCTTTCTAGGCCATCAAGGCCGTCGACGCAAGGGGTCTTGGTCCAGCACCGTCTTCCAGGTAGGCTGGCCTCCAGGTAGTCAGGGCTTCCTTCTTCCCAGGCTGGCAGAGCTCTGCCAGGCTTACAGGGGTCTCCAGGGCAGACTCCAGCAGAACCTTGGTCTGAGGCACTTCCAGATGCTAAGTGCTGCAAGGCCGTGACATGAAAGATGAGTCATGCTGAGATAATGAGATGTGCCAGGGCCGCCGCCTTTTATACTTGCGGCCCTGGAAAGTTGTCTGCCTTGCTTGCTTGAAAAAGCTTCCTCAGATGCACGGTGAAGTTTCACCGTAACTGTGGTTCTTGAATCCTCGAGCTCCTCACGGATCTGTGAGAGCCGTAGATCTCCGTAGCGGTAATACTCGTATTCTAGCTTGCCACGCAGCCTGTCCAAGTGGCAAGCAGAGAAGCACGGTGAGTCGTGGCCACGGGCTACTTGTGCAGACGGTCCCTACCAGGAGCTCTCACACCGCCTCATGCCATAACCCTAGTCAGGTGTGACTCTACCTGACCGCAATGCTTTGTCGTGCTGCACAGCTGCTGGTCTCTGCCTTCCAGGATGCATGCGCAAAAGCTTGCGCATGCGACACACACACTAGAGGCATGCGCAGTAGCCTGCGCATGCCACACTCTATTTTACAATCAAAGCCCTTTAGACCTGGTTGCCAGAATTGGACTGGCCTGTACAGTGAAAAGAAAAGGACTGTCCATGGCTCTGCTCCCGGAAGCCACCGAGAAAATTCTCACTCCGCGTTTTTTTATCCGATTCTGAAACCGACTGCGCCATATCGGAGCATGAAACCAGCGCAGTCCTTGCACCCACTAACAAGGAATACTTGTAAAGAATTCATGGTTTTCCGTTCAACTCCCATGGTTTCCCATGGCTTCATCATTTTACTTCTCCTACACATGAAGGGTAAGTACTTGCAATATACATTGTTTTTATTTGGTTTGAATACTTTTATGATCACACCCACGAAGATAGAACATGTTGCGTCAAGCAGAACGTGGATGGTTTATAAGAATGAGGTGTGGAGTAGTAAAAAATTGGATGAATTGAAACAAATTGATGGCTTCTATTAAGGAGTAAGTGTACTTTGGTGACAAGTGTCGAACAAGTCGAGTGCATATATACAATGAAAAGGTTCACAATGAGGCATGTGTTGGGTCCTCAGCGATCGAGGAAAACCACGCATGCGAGATCGTGCTGTGAGTGGTTGCTTTGAGAAACGTTGCCAAGAATTTGGGGGATTCTGGGAATGTTGAAGCACGGATTTCTAAGACTTAAGTGTCATCGAGATGTTGACCATACAGTGTCGAATCGTCGATTAAGTTTGTGATTATTTTTCTGACCATTCTAGAAAGTGTTCGGAGTTGTCAGATTCGTCAAAAATAGAACACTATGGGTGTGTGGAGGTAACCAAAATGCCCTCACCAGAAACGATGTAAAAATACTAAGGTCGACATGCAGTGGGACAAGAATGTAAGAACATAGATGCCCAATCGCAGAGTTTAAGGACTCGTGAACATCTGAAACATAACACTTTCACCCTTGTTAGCTGCAATACTGCGGCACGTAAACAAACATAGGGCGGTAATGACGATAGTAGCCATTGATCTGATGATGAATGCACCAAGGTTATCGTATGGCTCCCATATGTTATTACGCCTTTGTAGCTGTGCCACTTGACCATACAATCGGTCATCTTTCCAAAGCGTTTATGTCCAAGGATGTCTTCAATCACATACTGCGTATCCCCGTGCACTTGAATAGGAAGCATAGGAGCGACATCTCTTCCGTGGAAATTCGTATTGGGATCTTGGTAGTGCTTGAGCTTGCTGATGTGGTAGACAGGGCGGATCACCATGCTGTCACGCTAGCGAAGTGAAACAACATTAGGATTCTGCATTCTCTTCATTTCAATTGGTCCCAACTATCAGGGTTTGAGCTTCGCAAAGTCCTTTCCTTGGATTTTGATGTTTGCCGAGTGAAGTAGGACCAGGTCACCAGTGCTGAAGACATCAACGCTACCATGTCCGTTGGTTTCTTGCTTCATAGCTCTTGGGTGCCTGCGAGGGTCTGGCATGTTTCCTTCCAAATGCTAGAGGAATCATGTCAATGGATGTCGACCGCAGGAATATTGCTCTGGCTTTGAAGTCCTGCCGGTGTGGCTTGAATTTTTCCATAGACCACTTCGAAAAAGATTTAATCAGTTGCGATGGAATTGGGGAAGATGTATACAAGTTCAGCATCGCCAGTTTGGTTTTTCAATCTGTGCCGTGTGGTTTGCGTAAAGTGCGGCGAAGCTGTTCGAGGGTTTGATTGTTCTGCTTGGTCTGCACGTGGGTTTGAGGGCTGAACTTTATCAAAAGTTGAATCCCATTGCTGTAAAGCATCATAAATTCGTGCCAAAAATGGCTAGTAAAGTGACCATACATTGCACACCGTGTAGCCATAGGATCGGATTCAGAAACAGCCATCTTGTTCCTTCAATAGTGACAGTGGCCATTGTTGTGATGAAGTGCTCCATTTTTTAAAATCTGTTCACTAGTTCAAGGATGGTGCCATTTCCCTCGGGAGTTTCGGGAAATTTCGTCACGATGTCCATGCTAATGTCGACCCATGGCTCTGTCAAAACAAGGAGAGGTTGGAGTAGTATTTCTGATGTCATGCAACAACATTCTTCCCACTAATACGTGTTGCACAATTTGCAAAAAGCTACAATATCATTCTGTAACTTGTCCCACCAGTAGTACTTCACCAGCTTCTTCAGCGTCTTACCCTCACTGAAGTTTCCACGTGGACCAAAGTCATGGCACTCCTCCAATAGCATCCGCCACAATTATTTGTTTGATGGCATGACCACCTGGCGAGTGAATTGTGGTCGCAAGAAGGGGACCTCAAACCAGAACTTGGCCTTGTCATACGCACAGATTTCATTGTATTCCTCCACAAACAGTCTCACGAGGTATGGGTATCATTTGACGAGTAGCATGTTGATGTTGGCCATCATGTTTGTTTGTCGACTTAGAGCATCTGCTGGATTTGTTTTTTCAAGGTCGTCACTCAGTGTCGTGGTCGAAGTTGGAGGAAAGGGATTTCATCCATCGAGTTCATTGAGGACTCGGATTTGGCTGGCTTTTGAGGCTTTTTAGTGCGTGGTGGTTGGTGCATAAGATGCATCGACTTTGTTCCAAGTAGCACCATTTTTTTTTTGGTGTACTTTTGTGAGCATCTCTTTTTTGTACACTACGTAGTTGGTTAATGGCTTGCATAATCCTTGCAAAACATATGTGAACGGTTATCTTCCACCACCGTTGTCATGGAGGAGAACGGCTCTTATTGTACAATCAGACGTATTGGTGGCCATGGCATAGTCCAGTATAGAATCTGTCAACTCTAGGAATGACGGCGAGGTCAGAGAATTTATCAAAGAGTTAAACCCCTCTTGTTTTCTATCCCCCTAACTCCTCTCTGTGGTTGTACGAGTGAGATCGGAGAGAGGGGCTGACACCCAGATGTAATCCTTTACGAATTGACAGAAATAATTACAGAATCCCAACAACACTTGGGCATCCCAAACATTGGTCAATGTCAGCCAATCACAACTTCCTTCACCTCTTCTCGGTCCATGGTGATCCATCCGCTGTCCACAATGTATTAAAAAAAACTTGATCAAAAGGCAAAAGAAGTAGCATTTGAGTGTTTTCCAAAAAATTGCCCTCTTTGTGAAATCTTGATAACTTTTGGAAGATGTCCATTATGCTCTTTCGGGGTGCAGCTGTAAACTGGGATACCGTTGAAATATATGACAGAAAAGTCATCGAGGTACGGGGAAAAATCATGTTCATTGCTGCCATGAGATTTACGAAGGTAACTTTGTGTCCAAACATCATCACCTTGAACTCAAAGTTCTTGTACCTGATTCTGAATGCCATCTTTTTCTTTTTTTTTTCCCTTTCAGATACAAAGATCTAATGGTAATCGGTACGTAGGCCAATTCTGGTTAAAGTTTGTGCTGCGTAGAGTTTGTTGTTGAGTTCATCTGCTTGTGAAAGAGAGTAGCATTTCTTGATGGTGATGTCGTTCAACGCTTTGTAGTTCACGCACATCCACATCTCTTCGGTTTCCTTTTCACAAAAGGTACAGGTGCCAAGTAGGGTGACGTGGAGGATTTGATGAGCCCCTTATCAGGCATCTTGTCTAGCTACATCTTGATTTTGGTGAAAGCGTGGTCACTCATCTGAAAGGTCCTCTTCACCATCGGTCTGTTTCCTGACTTCAGGTTTATCTAAAGATCAACGTTTTGTAGCAAAAGGCAGATCTTCAGTAAAAGCCCCTTCAAACTCCTTGAAAAGCGGTCAAAATTCCACCAGAACGGCTACACACTTGTCAAGTTCCAAAACCTATGTGGTCGCCTTTGCTGCTGTAATTTCTTCTGCTTCCCCTATGTCCACAAAGACTAGCCATGCATGGGATCCGCATTGCATATATGTCTTGGCCACGTCCAAAGAAGAAGAAGATAGTGTTTTGTAGCTGTTGTAACTTCCTCTGCTGCTTCATTTCAGCTGCTTCCCATAACCGCCGCTGTGTTGTGGGTCGCTCAACAAGAGGCATGTGTTATGTTCTCTTGTTCATGCTGACGTACACGGATCCGCTGCTCTAGTCTACCTGCCGATTATGCCGGTATAGGAAACATCGTCCAAGAATGATTTTATGGTCGTAAATTGGACAAGTTGTCTAGCTTTTTACGTCATATACAGTTTGAGAGGTTCGCAAAGCTGACGGATATGTGGTCATTTGTCAATGATTTTTCCTTCAAAGACCCCTGGTTTTGTCTTCACACTAAGCTTTCAAATCATATCGTTGTGTACAAAGCTATGAGAAGCTCCTCCATCCACTAATATCAACACCGTTCTGTGAAAACTTTAACCCCTCGGTTAAACTCATACTAGTATTGACGGTTGGTCCTTATTCTATCCGTCATTCAAGGTTGCAATTACAGGAACCCTCATTTGTTGTTTTTTTAGCCACTCAGATGGGCAATCATTTGGCGCACATTTTTTGGACTGGACGGAAGTTTCACCATCTACTTATCCTTTGCCGTTTTCTAACTCCTCGTTTTCTTTCTCTACGACTTCCTCTCCTTTTTAATTCGTTTGTGTCCTGGTTTATTGCAAGTCCAGTAGAGCTGTTGATCACCTTGATCGACGGCGTCAATCTCCTTCAGAGATAAGGTTTTTGCTAAGTGCGACTTTCCTCCACCATGACAGAGGTTGTGGTTTTGGGGTCGCAAGCCATTGGATTCCTGCGTTGTAGTCTGTGATGTTGATGTGATCAGGTGTTGCGATCATTCCCAGAAGGACATCGTGGATGCTGAATATAGAAAATTCTTACCAAAAACCTCGCTTGAGGTCATTGTTGTAGTAGAAATGGAGTTTGTCAGGGGTGGGGTTGCTACCAGTGATGATTTTGCAAAAACATCGCATATACTCAGTCATGCCGGACTGTTGACATAGGGGTTGAGGCCTATACCGTGCGTCAGACTTCTCATTCATTTTTTCAAAGGAGACGAGAGTGGCTTGCGCAAAATCATTCCATCTTTCCGGTGGAATCAAAGAGCCATGCCACATTGGATGGATCTGCTCTAGGAGTAGAATGCCTACGGTTGAGGATGTAAGAGCCACTGATCGTGCATCTGGTCTCCTGTTACCATTGAATGGCTAATATATCAGACCACCAACTCAAGGCCGTGCAGTGCAAAAGTGTAGCCACAAGATATACTTTCTTACATCTTTGTTGACCCCAACATTGGTGAAATATACCTCCAAACTCGTGTGCCACATCCTGACTGTTAGCCCTTTTCAATTGGCAAGATGAAATGATCCGGGGATTGTCGGTTGAATCAATGGTTCACTCAAGAGTTGAAGATTTCTCTTGGTGAGTACTGTTTCTCATGTGCATGAATTCTATAGCGTCTCCATCACCGTGATGAGCTCATGGAGTAGATAGACATTGAGGCTCTCAAGTCCGGAGAGCTTTTCGTACAGGTGTTTATTGATGCGAGTCTGTTGATCGGTGCCTCCCATCATGCTAGGTGTCGATGTGGGGGGCAATGGTGTGGGAGGATGGTTCGTTGAGCCGGACTGGTCAGTTATTGGGTCGGCCGTCAGGGTCGTCGATATTGTTCCACCTACAGCTAAATCTATCGCTGCTGTCTGGTTCGCCCAAGATTATTGTTGTTTGCATGCTACAGATCCTCCACCACCGATATCTTCACCAGTTACCACTACTAATTGCTGGGTGCGCTCGCTTCGTTCATCTCTGTCGTCGCAAGGTCTGTGAACTTGTAAATGGTGGGACTAAGCTAAAGACTCATGCAAGGATGTTGCTTGGTAGTTGATGTGTCAGCCGTCCCTCTAGCTCTGATGCGTTCTGATACCATGTGTTACGTGGACTGGAACGTGGATGGTTCACAAGGATGAGGTTTGGAGTCATAGAAAATTTGAGGAATTGGGAAAAATGGACAATTTGTATTAACCTGTAGGTGTAATTTGATGATATGTTTTGAACAAGGTGGGCACATATGCATATAATGAGAAAATCATAATCAGGCATATGTTGGGTCTTCTGCGCTTGAGCCAAGCGATGCATGCAAGGTCGCGTCGTGAGTGGTCCCTCCAAGAAAATTCACCGAGAATTTGGAAGTGTCTGAAGAATGTCGAGGTGCAGTTTTATAAAATTCTAGTGCTGTTGAAATGTCAACCAAAAATTATTGAAACATTGATACAGATTGCAATGCTTTTACTATCCATTTTAGAAAGTGGCCGAAATTGTCAAAACCTCTGGGAAAGGAGCACTCGAGGTGGAGGCAAGTGGCCAAAACGCCCTTGGCCGACTGGCATCAAAATCATGAGGTCGACGCATAGTGGGCCGCAAATGTAAGATCAGGAATACCTACTCACAGAGTTTAGGGACTCGTGTACATCTAGGACTCAACAGAACACTAGTTGGTCATCTCACTTGCCAAATTAGCAGGAAGAGTGTGGCACGAGAAATGTACCAAATAAAACTACAATCTTTATGTTTAGGAGCCTCATGAGTAACCCAAGGTTAACATGTTTGAATTCTAGAAAGAGAAATTTGAACATGGTAGGGAGTGGCGAGGATGAAGGTTGCAAGAAAAGGCAAGTAAGAAGAAAATACAGACCTTTTCATCTTGTTTCGTGATACGGCCACTCAATTCACCAATTCCGAAAGGAGCAAGTGATTTGCGATAGTTATGGAGAAAAGAATAGATTATTCTTATCTACATCTTTAGCTTTAAGGTCAAGCAAGCACAACTTGTGTTTGGCATGAATTGTTGCCTAACTTAAGAGCTCATATGGAAAGGTTCCCTTCCAGTTGTTCTCATAAGGCTAGAAGTCATTTTGGGGAATAAAGCCGTAGTGGATCATTTTTAGCTATTCGAGGGATGGGGGGGGGGGGGGGGG
>SZWC01004829.1:26074-44782 GCA_023375785.1 Penium margaritaceum | reverse complement strand
GTTTGCGACAGTCACGCAATATGTGTTCCAGCTTCCTTCAAGTCCGGTACAACCATTGATTGTGGTAATCGACGACTTCAATCTCCATTGGAGACAAGGAATCTGTTAGCTAGGGATTCCTTGCACCTCGAGATGGATTGTGGCCTTCCGATCGCCAGCTGTGGGCTTCCTTCATCAGAGCGTTGGAGTCAGTGCTGTCGATGCAATCATTTGCAAAAGGTCCTCCAGGGTGTTGATTATGGCAATTGCTTTCTTGATGTTGTGCATGAGGTCATTGTAGTAGAAACAGATTCCGTCGGGGAGAGGTCACTTTCGATGATGAATACATAGAAAATTTGCATATACTTTGCCACACTGGACTGCTGACACAAGCGTTGAAGTTTGTACCATGTATTCAACCCTTTTGTTCATTTTCCTAAAAACGTCACATTGTTGCATGCCTGAAGTCCGTCCAGTTCTCCGGTGGATTCAGTGAGTCATGCCACGTCAAATTTATTTACTTGATAGGTAGAGTGCCTGCAGTTGAAGATTAGGGAGAGGTCGCGTGATCTTTTGATCCACCTCGACCGGTGTTCTGCTGCCATTGGATGGTCTTTAGATCGGACCACCAACTTGAAGTGGTGTCACGCAAAAGTGAGGCCACTAGGCCGATTTTCTATTTGTTTTTCTTGACCCCAGCAGCGGTGAAGTTCACCTTTAAACCCATGAGCCACATCCAAAGTGTAAGCCCTTTGAGTTTGCAGGATCAAACAGTTCAGAATTCTCCACTTGAATTTGGGATTTCCTTGAGAGTTGTAGAATTCTCTCAACGAGTACTGCTTCTCGCACGTTTTGTTTATCCTCTACCGCCAAGTTGAGATGGGTGTTGAGGCTCTCCAATGCTGAGAGCTTCTTGTACAAGTCTTCAATACTGCAAGCATGTCGGCCAGTGCCTCCCATTGTCCCATGTGTCTTCTGGACAGGCATCGACAGAGGCGAAGGGTTTGCGGAGCCTGAGGGTTTGTCACCAGATGGGTCTCACCGAGCTGCGCAGCAGAGACGCAACAGAGCAGCAGCAGTGAGAGTCACTGCTGCAGCAGATCCACATAAACCCGTCCACGACAGCCGACCGCCGTCGACATCGCTCAACATCACCACATAAGACTGCAGTCGCCAGCAGTTGCCGACATTGGCACATGGAGCAGCAGCAGCATTCAGCAGCAGTTTCAGCAGCAGTGCAGCAGAGCAGCAGCACAGCAGTAGCAGCAGCGGCGGCAGCAGTGCACGGTGGCAGCACCACAGCAGCAGCGCGTGGCGACCGCTCCGCACGCAGCCGCACGGCTGCTGCTTTAGCTGATGACGCAGCAGCAACAGCAGCCGAGCGGAAGCTGTTGCACAGCTTCTGCACAGCTTCCACGCGACTGCTGCGGAGCGGCCGCCAGCTCGCGCAGCAACCGCAAGGGTTGACAAAAAAAAGGGAGGGGAGCTGACGTCAGTCTTTTTTTTGCTGACGTCACCAGGTCATGCTGATGTTAGCAGCTTCCTGCTGACGTCAGCACTTGCCTTGGTGAACTTTATCGTCGGAGAATCAAAAGTTGCCAGCGTTTCAACTCCTTGAGAAACGCTAAAATTTCCGCAATTCGACCACGTTGACGTTTTGGCCCATAGTGAGCAAGGACATGGCTCTGTCCGGCGATAAGGGAAGAGGGTACTAGATCCCTCTTCTTCTTCCTCAGGGGTCATGAGCCCACGTTCGCAGGCTATTGAGGACCTACGGAGCCAGTAGGACAAGATACGCCTGCAATGGGAGTAGACTGACGCTATCCGTACACTGACCGAGCTTCTCCGGGATCATCCCACGACCCCACGACAGACCTTTGGGGGAGCGGCCGGGGTCGCACCCTCTACAGAGCAGTCAGCTCCAGCACCGGAGACAGGAGCCAGAGCCGACCCGCCACCTCTTGATCCTTGGGACGAGGATCCAGATATGCTAGGCATGGAAGACGACTCCCCGGAGCACGAGATTCGTGTGCTTCAGGAGCGTCTCCGTCAGCTTGAGACGAGCTCTCGGCCCCCACACACATCTCGCTTTCCCGAGATTCGATCGTCACCTGACCTCCACCCCAGCGACTTCCCTCTTTCGGGCGTCTTTCCCATCCCTCGTCCTTCCTAGCCTGTGGTTGCTCTCCCTACAGAGCGGCAACCCAAGGACTCCGAGACACTACCCCCACGGTATGTCAGCGAGGACGGTTTTAATTGCTGGGAGATCCTCTTTAAGGCTTGGGCCACTTTAGAGGGCGTCTGGCCCTACTACCACAGCCCGCATGCGACTGCGGACCGAGCAGAGGTGCTGACAGCGGCTAGGGCGATGCCCGGACTCCTCTATGCCATTCCTCGCGAGACCGTCGTCGACTTCCGCTCGTTTCTTGGTGAGGCGGGCAGAGGCACCGGCACTGATCCTCGCGGGGGCTGGGACCTGGCATTCTCCCTGCTTGCTGCAGACACGCATGCCACCCGCGCCGCGCACATTCGTGCCTTTCAATCCCTTCGTCAGGGGCCTGCCGAGCCTGCACCCGACTACTGGCGACGCGCCATCCACATCTACACGCACCTTGGGACCTGAGGAGGTACACAGCTGTGGGCGCTCCGCACGATCATGCTCGGAGTTCGGCTTGAGTATACAGGCATCTTCACGAGGTATAGCGATGCCGTGCTCGAGCCTTTTTCGGCCTCCCTGCGGCTCCTTCCCTGGGCGAACCAGCTCTTTCTCCAGGTGACTTCCGCCAGTTAAGCAGCGGTGGCTCATCAAGAGACCTCCCTTGCAGCAGCAGTCGTCGCATCCCCACCGACACCCCTCCTGTAGACTCCTTCTTCATTCTCTGCCACGTCCTCCTCCTCCCCTTCCATCCCGATTACATCGACTCAGACACATGGTGTCACGGCAGCAGCATAGGGGAAGAAGGGGTGACGGAGTCGCGGCTTGGGCTTGCAGCACTCACAACAGGAGTCGTCATCATGTAGTAGCAGTGGATACTCTGTCCACTGCTACGACTCTGGAGGCGCTCATCGCTACACCAAGTGCCAACAGCCGCTCGACTGGGTGCGGATTCCTCCTCGGCTCCAGGCTGCGCATGCACTACGGTCCACGTCAAGCAGCACATCCTCCGGACGCGCGGTGACCATGACCGCAGCAGTTGCCATTTCACCACCGGTGACCAGCGGCGACCCACACCCACATGACCACACCATTGCCGAGCTCCGCCACCTTCTGGGGCTTCGCTTTCAGGGAGGTGTGAGTGTGTTGTCACAGCCGGGTGGTTCACAGACTGTCTATTTGTCTGTCCTTGTGGCTCAATATGACTCCTGTGGGGGGGCACAGTCGGCATGTGATGGTGATGGGCATGACTGTACAGATTGGATTCATGAGTCTCACCTTTGTGCCCTTTGTCGTTCTTCCCCACCTACTACCCAGCGTCCGTCTAAGGCCGAGTGTTCCATTGCCCGTTGTACAGTGACGTCCGAGTGATTCCGGTGGCACTTGGATCATCGATTCCGGTGCCACTCATCACATGACCTGTCGTCGCAGTGATTTTGTTGTTCTCGGCCCTGTTGCGTCTATTCGTTCCGTCCGCACAGCCTCTGGTCAGTCCTTGCCAGTCTAGGGTGTTGCGGTCGTATGTTTCAATGGTCCGTCTGGCCCCCTGTATCTTTCCGAGGTGTTGTTTGTGCCTGACCTTGAGCTCAGATTGCTCTCTGTACTTGCTTGCACACTACAAGCTTAGCGACTATGGCTGCTATTGACACTCGTAGCAACGTTCTTTCTGCCTCTATTGTGGATGACCAGTATCGTGTCTCTCGGACTTCTGCTCTTTGATACCCCTCTCCTTCCGCTCGTGTTTTTGTTACTGGTGTTCTATCTCCCGAGGAACAGCGATTGCTCCATCGCCACCTGTGTCATGTAGGCTCCGACACTGTGTCGAAGCTCATTCAGATACAGCCCGCCCTCGGTCTTGACGCGGTTTCTTTCAAGAAGCCGCCCAAGACCGACTGTCTCTTCTGTTCTCAGGGTAAGATGCATCATTGCACCTACCCTGACTCTCGTTCATGCGTATTTCCCCCTCTCGAGTAAGTCCATTCAGACCTTCTTGGTCCCCTACCTGTCGAGTCTCTATCCGATCGGGGTCGATACGTCCTGATCCTGACTGATGACTTCACACGGATGCAGTGGATCTACAACCTGCGTCAGAAGAGTGACGTCGTTCTCGCGGTTCACCTTTGGCTAGTGATGGCTGAGCATCAGTCCCGCCACACGGTGCAAACCTTCCGCTTGGATTGCGGCGGCAAGTTTCTTGGCAAGATGGACAGCTTCTTCACCGAGCACGGGATTTTTCACCAGGTCTCCGCTCCTGCTACTCCTCAGAAGAACGGTGTCTCTAAGCGCAGAAACCGTACCATGGAGGATGCGGTTCACGCTATGCAGTCTGAGTGCGGTCTTCCGAAGTCCTTCACTTTTGAAGGCTTCGCCTACATAACTTGGGTCTGGAACCGCCTCCTGCTGGGTCCTCTTTCAGACCACGTCACATCGTATGAGCTCTGGTTTGGCCACCGTGCTGACTTGCATTCTGATAGTGGCCCAAAACCACTATTTTGACTGTAACTCTATGCAGACATATCAGAACGCTACATTCTCGGGCTCCTTGGCTTCTGTGTGGTACACCGAGGACCAGCAGGGGTCCAAGGTCTCACCGCGGGGTCGCTTGTGTGCTTTCGTCGGCATCTCCCTGCAGTCGAAGGCATGGCGTTTTTTGGGATCCTCCTTGTCGTCGCATTGTTGAGTTCCGCGACGCGCTCTTCTTTGAGTCCCTCACCTACCGTGATCTGACTTCGATCACATCACTGTCCGTCACACACGTTCCCACGTGTGAGGTTTCTCGACGGATGGGGGAGTCTGCACCTTCGAGCACCGCTCGACAGGCTGATGTGTCTGTTCGAGCTCCCTCCACTTCTCCGGCTTTGGATGACCCAGCGATCATCACTTTTGGTCCGGAGATCTCTCCAGCACCGTCCACTTCTATCCCTGTCCCCTCGCACCCCATAGGTTCCCATGATCTTGTACCTATACGTACTCCTTTGACCGTACCTATGTCCGTCGGCACTCCTGCCTCTATGCATGGACCTGCCTCACCTTCTCCTACTGTCACACCGAGCCCCGTATCGCCCACACCCGCATCTTCTTGTACGGCATCACCAGCTCCCTTGCCTCAACCCTCCCCAGCGGCAATTGTGTCCGTTCTTGAGCCTGAGGTGCGCCCCTCGAGCCCGGGTTACTCCCGTGAGCCTGCGGTCGTCTTCGACCATTGGACTTCGGAGCTCAACGAGTGTCTGGTCCCGCACCCAAGCGCTCTGCTCGCAGCATCGCGAGTGGTGATCCCGGCACAAAGGCCCTCGTCCTGAGTATCCGCACTGAGCACACAGAGGTAAATCCAGCGTGTCCCGTAGGGTACAGCCTCGTCACTCGCGAGTTTCATATCGCTTGTGATGCAGCAGCGGATCTTGTGGTCGTCAGACCTAGTACTGAGGCGTGCGCTCTTGTCATGCAGAGCTCTCCCTCTATGCCGCCTGACCCGGGCACACTTAGGGAAGCTCTCTCATCACAGGATGTTGACGCTTGGCTTGCTCCCTACGAGGATGAGCTTCGCGACATCCGAGAGCACGGAGTTTACGAGCTAGTCGACCTTCCACCTGGGAGCAAAGCTATTCAGGTCAATTGGGTCTTTTGTAAGAAAGTGAAGCTCGATGCCTCACTGGAACGCCACAAGGCTCGCTTGGTCGTCAAGGGGTACTCTCAGATTAAGGGCATCGATTACACTGATACCTTTGCCCCTGTCGGTCGCATGACCTCAACTCAAGCTCTGTTCGGTGTAGTAGCTCAGCATGACTGGGAACTGCACCATATGGATGTGAACAATGTGTTCCTCCATGGCTCTCTGGATGAGGACATTTACGTGGCTCAGCCACCCGGCTTTGAGGATGGTAAGAAGGTCTGGCGCTTGCGCAAGTCCTTGTACAGCCTCAACCAGTCTCCTCCATGTTGGAACCAGGAGATCACTGGCACCCTGACTTGTGTAAGATATGTACAAAGCGAGGAAGATCCCTCGCTCTTCATCCAACGGACGTCTAAGCGATTCACTGCCATCCTGGTCTATGTTGACGACCTTCTGATCGCGTCTCCTTCACTGAGGCCGTGAAGGAGGCCAATGCTGTCCTCCAGACTGCCTACAGGATGAAGGACCTTGGTCCTGCAGTGGTGTTTCTTGGCATGGAGATCGTGCAAGACCGAAGACATCGTACTCTACTTTTGCATCAGGCTTGATACGCACGTGTTGTGGGGGAGCGCTTTAGCGACCTTCTCCGCACAGTGCCCACGGCTTCCACACCTCTCACGCCTGGCGGGCAGGATGCTCAGAAGGTGGACGATCCCACACAGCTGGGGGAGAAAGTGGATGTGACACTGTATCTCCGTTTCATCGGATCTCTGATGTACCTGGCCACTACCACACGTCCTGACATCGCATTTTCCGTCAACCTCCTTGCCCACATTTTGTAGGCTCCACGCGCTAGAGCCCTTCACACGGCTGTGCGAGTGGTGCGGTACGTGGTCTCCACACCGTACCTCGGACTCTGCTTTCCCCGGCAGTGTTCGGTGGTCCTTGACGGCTACACCGATAGCGAATGGGCCTGGAGCCAAGATGGACGCAGTCACACCGGTTACGTGTTCCTACTCGGTGGAACCGCTGTGTCCTGGCGCAGCGGGAAGCAGGGCTGCATTGCACATAGCTCATCGGAGGTAGAGCACGTTGCTCTGGGTGCAAGGGCTGCTGAGGCGGTATGGCTGCAGCGCCTGTTCCTTGAGCTTGGCCAGTCAGTACCCGCCATTGTGCTTCGTTGCGACAACCAGAGTGCTCTTGCCATCGCGGAGAACTCTGGTGTCTTTCATTCTTGCACGAAGCACATTGCGGTTGAGCATCACTTTGTGCGTGATCTGGTGGAGCGACACGTGATCTCCGTCATTTGGGTTGGCACTAACATGCAGCGTGCTGACTTCTTGACGAAGGCACTAGCACGCGGAAAGTTCCTGGTGGCCATTCGTTCTGTTGGACTTCGCCCCTTCCCTGAGAATGGTTGAGTGTCGGGTGTGTCTATGTCCGTGGCACATTTGTTGTTGCACTCGTTGTTGTACTCGTCTCCGTACTGCATGCGTATGGACATGCATACCATCGGGTCATGGGGAAGTGTTGTGATTTATGACGTTCCTGTCGACCTGTGCAGTTTACTATGACCACTCGGCCGTGTCCATACTCGTGCAGATCCCTGATGCGGACCCTGGTGGCACCGGTGCATCATCTGGTGGCGGACTGCCAGCCTGGAGCTGACCGACGACCGTTCCGGAGCTCTGGACGCTACCCGGGACCTCTTGTAGTTTTTCTGCAGCACGCATGAGTTTATCGATGGACTGGCCGTGGGCCTGATTTGCATGTTTTTGCATTGTGTGTCCACCGTTTGATGCTGGATGCATGCATGTGACCAGTCGTAGCATTCGGCTTTTGATCCTGCACGTCTAGGTTCAGACGGCGTAGTGTTCTCATATGGCTGCGCAGAGTTACGGCCAAAACAGTGGTTTTGGGCCTGTTTTAGGACAGATCTTGCACTGCCGCGTGCGACACCCGCCGTGTGCCAGGGCAGGTACTTATGCCATGAACCTGTCATTTGTTATCCCTCTCTGCAAATGCTATTGAAGCACTCTGATACTTTGCCTTGTGTCTCCTAGCCAGACCCTTGCCGTTGTGTGCACGACTTGTGACTGTCGTCACCGTCTGACCAGGCACTGATGCCTAGTCAGCGGCTGTGTCACTAGGAAGCCTCTATGCATCTTCTCAGGAGTGACAAAATGAGGGAAGGAAGAATGCAAAGAGGGCCGGAGGGAAGGTGTGGAGAGGAGAAGGGAGGGGAATGATGAGGGTAGAGGGGGAGGGACGTACAGAGGGAGACAAGGATGGAAGAATAGAGGGATGGAGGGACAAAGGGATGAAGGGAATGCGGAGGGGAGGGAAAGAATGAGGGAGGGAGGAAGGGGAAGAGAGGTAGAGGGAGGGGGAGAGAGAGAAAGAGAGATAGAGAGAGTGGGAGGGAGAAAATGAGGGGAGGGAGAGAGAGGAGGGGGAGAGAGAGAGAATTAGAGAGAGAGGGGGGGAGGGAGGGAGAGAGAGAGAGAGAGAGGGAGGGAGGGGAGAGAGGGAGGGAGAGAGGGAGGGGGAGGGAGGGAGAGGGAGGGAGGGAGGGAGGGCGAGCGGGGGAGAGAGAGCGGAGGGGGAGAGACACAAGCACACACACACACACACACACACACACACACACACAGGTTGGAGGGGAAGGGGGAGCAAGAGAGGGTGTGGGAGGAATCTAGGAAAGGTAGTGAAGGAAGTGATGAGGCTGAGGAACACAACATGAATGCTTCATCGTAATCACCCTTGGTGCAAGGAAGACAAAAACCGTGAAGGACAAGCATGTCATTCACAAACATCACCATGAAGAGCAGAAGGCATCACTCAGCTCCTCTCGATGAAAGAGAAAGGTGGAAGATAGAAAGATAAAAAGGAGCACTAGTCTGGGAAGACCAGCTACACTGATGCATGTAGAAGGACAGTTCCTGGAGGATAGGAGGACGACATGACAACGACGATGCCACCGCCACTAACAGCAACGACAACTGCGCCGTTGCAACGGCAGCGGCCGCGACGACAATGATGACAACAACGATGACGACGAGGACAACCAGAATAGCATCAAGGAGCGGCAGGGACGGTGGCAGCGGTGGCAACGATGACGGCAAGGACGGCAGCGATAGAGATGAGGATAACAAAGCCGTGGGCCACAAAGACGATGCTGTCAGAATATGCCACCACTGCTTCTAATGACAGCAGAGGCGGAAGCGACTAGGGATGGAAAACCGCGGTTTTCGGTTTTTTGGTTTTCGGTTTTTCGGTGTTTCGGTTTTCGGTTTTCGGTTTCGGTTTTCGGTTTTTTTTTACATGTCAGGTTTTCCCTCTAGCCTAGAACCGAAACCGAACCGAACCACTTCGGTTTCGGTTTTAGGTCGGTTCTAGGTCAGCTTTGGTCGGTTTTGGTCGGTTTAGGTCGGTTTTGATCAATTTTTGTGAGTTTTAGGTCGGTTTAAGGTCGGATTTGGTCAGTTTTAGGTCAGTTTTAGGTCGGTTTTAGGTCGGTTTGAGGTCAGTTTTGGTCAGTTTTGGTCACTTTTTAGTGAGAAAAGCCAAAAAACCAAACCTGAACCTCTTACAGACTGAGTTGTATACGAATTCGGTTTTGGTTGGGCCAAAACCGAAACCGAACAGAAACCGAACTCGGTTTTGGTTCGATTTTTTCGGTTCGGTTTTGGTTCCAAAACCGAATTCGGTTCAAAACCGAGGCCATCCCTAACGATGACGACGACGACAATGACAACGACGACGACGACGACGACAACAACGACGACGACGATGACAACGACGACGACAACGACAACGACGACGATGACGACAACGATGACGACGTCGTCCACAATGACAGCGGCGGCGGCGTCAGCTGTGGCAGCAGCAGCACGAAGACGATGACAACAACAACAGCGGCGCTGATGTCGCAGACGACACCGAGGACGATGACGACACCGCCACCGCCGCTGCTGACCACGATGACGTCGACAACGACGACGAGGACAACGACGACGACGACAGCGACGATGAAGATGACAACGACGATGACAACGATGATGCCGACAATGATGATGAAGATGGTGACAATGACAGTAACGACGGCGACAACGACGATGATGATAACAATGACAACCACGACGACGACGACGACGACAATAATGACAGTGGCGGCGGCGGTGCCAACTATGGTGACAGCATCGACAAGGACAGCGAATGTTGCAGTACAAAGAGGAGCAGACGAAAAAGATGACGACAACGACAGCGGAGGCAGCAGTGGCCGTGGCAGCGACAGGGATTGCAACGGCGGCAACGGCGAAAATGACAACAATGATGACCGCCACCGCCACTCCTGCCACCAGCAATAGCAGCAACAGCAGTAGCAGCAACAGCAGCAGCAGCACCATCACCCCTCCTCCCTCCACCACCTGAGAAGTTGCGTGGAATCTTCCTAACGACACAGCCGCTGACTAGGCGTCAGTGCCTGGTCAAAGGGTGACGACAGTCACAAGTCGTGCACACAACGGCAAGGGTCTGGCTAGGAGACACAAGGAAAAGTGTCAGAATGCTTCAATAGAATTTGCAAAGAGGGATGACAAATGACAGGTCCATGGCATAAGTACCTGCCCTGGCACACGGTGGGTGTCGCACGCGGCAGTGCAAGATCTGACCTAAAACCTGCCCAAAACCATTGTTTTGGCCGTAACTCTATGCACACATATCAGAACGCAGGATCAAAAGCCGGATGCTACGACTGGTCACATGCATGCATCAGGCATCAAAAGGTGGACACACAATGCAAAAACATGCAAATCGGGCCCACGACCAGTCCACCGATAAACTCCTGTGTGCTACAGAAAAACTACAGGAGGTCCTGGGTAGCGTCCAGAGCTCTGGAACGGTCGTCAACCAGCTGTAGGATCGTAGTCCGCCACCAGATGACGCACCAGTGCCTCCAAGGTCCACATCAGGGATCTGCACGAGTATGGACACGGCCGAGTGGTCACAGTAAACTGTACAGGTCGACAGAAACGTCACAAATCACAACACTCCCCCATGACCCGATGGTACGCATGTCCATACACGTGCACCACTGAGACAAGTACAAAAACAAGTGCAACGCCAAATGTGACACGGACACAGACACACCCCACACTCAACCACTCTCAGGGAAGGGACGAAGTCCAACAGAACGAATGGCCACCAGGAACTTTCTGCATGCTAGTGCCTTCGTCAAGAAGTCAGCACGCTGCATGTCAGTGCCAACCCAAATGACGGAGATCACGTGTCGCTCCACCAGATCATGGACGAAGTGGTGCTCAACCGCAATGTGCTTTGTGCGAGCATGAAAGATACCAGAGTTCTCCGCAATGGCAAAAGCACTCTGGTTGTCGCAACGAAGCACAATGGCGGACACTGACTGGCCAAGCTCATGGAACAGGCGTTGCAGCCATACTGCCTCAGCAGCCCTTGCACTCAGAGCAACGTACTCTGCCTCCGATGAGCTACGTGCAATGCAGCCCTGCTTCCCGTTGCGCCACGACACAGTGGTCCCACTGAGCAGGAACATGTAACCGTTGCGACTGCATCCATCTGGGCTCCAGGCCCAGTCGCTGTCGGTGTAGCCATCAAGCACCACCGAACACCGCCGGCGAAAGCAAAGTCCGAGGTACGGTGTGGATACCACATACCGCACCACTCGCATAGTCACGTGAAGGGCTCTAGGGCATGGAGCCTGCGAAAACTAGGCAAGGAGGTTGACGGAAAATGCGATGTCAGGACGTGTGGTAGTGGCCAGGTACATCAGAGATCCGATGAGATGGAGGTATAGGATCACGTCCACTGTCTCCAGCAACTGTGTGGGATCGTCAACCTTCAGAGCATCCTGCCCGTCAGGTGTGAGAGGTGTGGAAGCCATGCGCACTGCGCCAAGAAGTTCGCTGAAGCGCTCCCCCACAATACATGCGTATTGGGCCTGATGTAGTAGTAGAGTACGGCGTCTATGATCTCGCACGATCTCCATGCCAAGAAACACCACTGCAAGACCAAGGTCCTTCATCCTGTAGGCAGTCTGGAAGACAACCTTTGCCTCCTTCACGGCCTCCAATGAAGGAGACGCGATCAGAAGATCGTCGACATAGACTAGGATGGCGGTGAATTGCTCAGGCGTCTGTTGGATGAAGAGAGAGGGATCTTCCTCGCTCTTTACATATCTTGCATGAGTCAGGGTGCCAGTTATCTCCTGGTTCCAACACGGAGGAGACTGCTTGAGGACGTACAAGGAGTTGCGCAAGTGCCAGACCTTGTCACCATCCTCAAAGCCGGGTGGCTGAGCCACGTAAATCTCCTCATCCAGAGAGACATGGAGGAACGCATTGTTCACATCCATCTGGTGCAATTCCCAGTCATGCTGGGCCACTACACCGAACAGAGCTTGAGCTGAGGTCATACGGCCGACAAGGGCAAAGGTGTCAGTGTAATCGATGCCCTCAATTTGAGAGTACCCCTTGACGACCAAGCGAGCCTTGTGGCATTCCAGTGAGTCATCCGGCTTCACCTTCTTGCGAAAGAACCACTTGAACTGAATAGCCTTCCTCTCACGTGGAAGGTCGACTAGCTCGTAAACTCCGTGCTCTCGAATGGTGCGGAGCTCATCCTTGCAAGCGACACGCCAAGCGTCAGCATCCTTTGATGAGAGAGCTTCCCTCAGTGTGCCCGGGTCAGGCGCCATAGAGGGAGAGCTCTGCGTGGCAAGAGCGCACGCCTTAGTGCTAGGTCTGACGACTACAAGATCGGCTGCTGCATCACAAGCAATATGAAACTCGCGAGTGACGAGGTCGTCCCCTACGGGACACGCTGGATGTACCTTTGCGTGCTCAGTGCGGACACTCAGGCCTAGGGCCTTTGTGCCGGGATGACCACTCGTGATGCTGCGAGCAGAGCGCTTGGGTGTGGGACCAGACGCTCGCTGAGATCCGGAGTCCAATGGTCGAAGGTGACCGCCAGGCTCACGGGAGTAACTCGGGCTCGAGGGGCGTGCCTCAGGCTTAGGAACGGGCACAATTGCAGCTGGGGAGGGCTGAGGCAAGGGAGCTGGTGATACCGTGTGATATGCGGGTGTTGGAGACACGGAGCTGGGTGTGACAGTAGGTGCAAGTGAGGCAGGTCCACGCACAGAGGTAGGAGTGTCGACGGACACAGGTACGGTCACAGGAGTACGCACAGGTAAAGGATCATGGGTACCTGTGGGGCGTGAAAGAACAGGGGTAATAGCCGGCGGTGCAGGTGAGATCTCTGGACCGACAACGATGATCGCTGGGTCATCAAGCGCCGGAGAAGTGGAGGGAGCTTGAACGGACACATCAGCCTAGCGATCGGCGCTCGCACGCGTAGACTCCCCCATCCGTCGAGAAACCTCACATGTGGGAACGTGTGTGACGGACGGCGACGTGATCGAAGTCAGATCACGATAAGTGAGGGACTCAAAGAAGAGTGCGTCGCAGGACTCAACAATGCGACGACGAGTAGGGTCCCAAAAATGCCATGCCTTCAACCGCAGGGAGATACCTACGAAGGCACACAAGCGACCTCGCGGTCAGGCCTTGGACCCCTGCTGGTCCTCAGTGTACCACACAGAAGCCAAGGATCCCCAGACGCGAGCGAGGTGCAAGTCAGCACGGTGGCCGAACCAGAGCTCATACGGTGTGACGTGGTCCGGAAGAGGACCGTGCGGGAGGCGGTTCCAGACCCAAGTCATGTAGGCGAAGCCTTCAAAAGCGAAGGACTCCGGAAGACCGCACTCAGACCACATAGCGCGAACCGCATCCTCCATGGTGCAGTTCTAGCGCTCACAAACATCGTTTTGCTAAGGAGTAGCAGGAGCGGAGACCTGGTAAAAGATCCCGTGCTCGGTGAAGAAGTTGTCCATCTCGCCAAGGAACTCGCCGCCACGATCCGAGCGAAAGGTGTGCAACGTGTGGCGAGACTGACGCTCAGCCATCACTAGCCAGAGGCGAACCGCGAGAACAGCGTCACTCTTCTAGCGCAGGGTGTAGACCCACCGCATCCGGGTGAAGTCATCAGTCAGGGTCAGGACGTATCGGCCCCGATCGGACATAGACTCGACAGGTAGGGGACCAAGAAGGTCCGAATGAACTAACGCGAGAGGGCAAAGTGCGCTTGAACGGGAGTCAGGGTAAGTATAACGATGCATCTTACCCTGAGCGCAGAAGAGGCAGTCGGTCTTGTGCGGCTTCTCGAAAGAAGCCACGTCAAGACCGAGGACGGGCTGTGTCCAAATGAGCTTTGACACAGTGTCGGAGCCTACATGACACAGGCGGCGATGAAGTAACGGCTGGTGCTCAGGAAACAGAACTCCAGTGACAAAAACACAAGTGGAAGGGGACGGGGAGCAAGGAGCAGAAGTCCGAGAGACACGATACAGGTCATCCACAGCAAAGGCACGAAGGGCAACGCTACGAGTGTCAATAGCAGTCACAGTCGTGGACTCTACAATGTGCTCCACGAAGAGTCCCATTAGTGTGCAAGCACATATAGAAAGCAAACTGAGCTCAAGGCCAGGCACAAACACCACCTCGGAAAGATACATGTGGCCAGACAGACCATCGCAACAGACGACCGCAACACCCTGGACTGGCAAAGACTGACCAAAGCCTGTGCAGACAGAACGAACAGATGCAATAGGGCCGAGAACAACAAAATCACTGCGACGACAGGTCATGTGATGAGTGGCACCGGAGTCAATGATCCAAGTGCGACCGGGATCACGACTAGAGGTCGTCACTATACAACGGGAAACTGAACACTCGGCCTCGGAAGGACACTCGGCAGCAGGTGGGGAGGAAGGACGAAGGGCACAAAGGTGAGACTCATGAATCCAATCCGTACAGTCAGGCCCATAGTCATCACATGCCGACTGTGCAACCCCCACACGAGTCATCCCGAGCCACAAGAACAAACAAATAGACAGTCTGTGAACCACCCAGCTGTGACAACACACTCGCACCTCCCTGAAAGAGAAGCGCCAGAAGGTGTCAAAGCTCGGCAATGGTGCGGTCACGGGGGTTTGGGTCACCGCTGGTCGTCGGTGGTGAAGCGGTAACTGCTGCGGTCGTGGTTGCCGCTCGCCCGGAGGATGTGCTGTTCGACGTAGACCGTAGTGCGTGCGCAGCGTGGAGCCCGCGAGTAATCCGCGCCCAGTCAAGCTGCTGCTGGCACTCGGTGTAGCGATGGGCACCTCCACAGTTGTAGCAATGAACGGAGCGTCCACTGCTACTGCCCGATGACGGCTTCTACTGTGGTTGCTGCTGGCCCAAGCCGCGCCTCCATCACCCCTTCTTCCCCTGTGCTGCTGCCGTGATACCCTGTGTCTGAGTCGGTGTAATCGGGGTGGAAGGGGAGGAGGAGGACGAGACAGATGATGGAGAAGGAGTCTGCAGGAGGGTGGCGGTGGTGATGCAACATCTGCTGCAACAATGGAGGTCTCCTGATGAGCCACGGCTGCCTCACGGGCGGAAGTCACCTGGACGAAGAGCTGGTGCGCCCAGGGAAGAAGCTACAGTGAGGCTGAAAAAGGCTCGAGCATGGTGTCGTTGTACCGCGTGCAGATGTCTGTGTGCTCAAGGCGAATCCCGAGCATGATCATGCGGAGCGCCCACAGCTGTGTACCTCCTGAGGTCCCAAGGCGTGTGTAAATGCACAGGACGCGTCGCCAGTAGTCGGCCACAGGCTCGGCAGGCCCCTGGTGAAGGGAGTGAAAGGCACGGATGTGCGCAGCGCGGGTGGCATGCGTCTCTGCAGCAAGCATGGACAATGCTAGGTCCCAGCCCCCGCGTGGATCAGCGCCGGTGCGTGTGCCCGCCTGGCCAAGGAACGAGCGGAAGTCGACGACGGTCTCGCGCGGCATGGCGTAGAGAAGTCTGCGCATCGCCCTAGCCACTGTCAGTACCTGAGCTCGGTCCGTAGTCTGATACGGACTGTGGTAGTAGGGCCACATGCCCTCTGAAATGGCCCAGGCCTGAAAGAGGATCTCCCAGCAGTCAAAGCCGTCCTCGCTGACATACCGGGGGGGCGGCGTCTCGAAGTCCTTGAGTTGCCACTCCGTAGGGAGAGCAACCACAGGTTGGGAAGGACGAGAGATGGGAATGACGCCGGGAAGAGGGAAGTCGTTGGGGTGGAGGTCAGGCGACGATCGAAACTCCGGAAAGCGAGATGTGTGTGGGGGCCGAGAGCTCGTCTGAAGCTGGTGGATACGCTCCTAAAGCACACAAATCTCGTGCTCGGGGGAGTCGTCCTCCATGCCTGGCATGTCTGGATCCTCGTCCCAAGGATCAAGAGGTGTCGAGTTGGCTCCAGCTCCTGTCTCCGGTGCTAGAGCTGACTGCTGTGTAGAGGGTACGACCCCGGCCGCTCCCTCAGAAGTCTGTCGTGGAGTCGTGGAATGTCCTCGAAGAAACTCGGTGAGTGTACGGATGGCGTCAGTCTGCTCCTGTTGCAAGCGACGCATCTCGTCCTCCTGGCTCTGCAAGTCCTCAATTGCCTGCGAACGTGGGCTCGTGACCCCTGAGGAGGAAGAAGAGGGATCTAACACCCTTTTTCCCTTGTCGGACGGAGCCATGGTGCCGCTCATTATGGGTCGAGACGTCAACGTGGTTGAATTGCAAAAACTTTTGACCCTCCGACCAAAATTTTCACTACGGCAAGTGCTGACGTCAGCAGGAAGTTGCTGACATCAGCAAGACCTGATGACGTCAATAAGTCAAAATGTTGACGTCAACTCGTCGTCCCTTTTTTTTATCAACCTTCGCGGTTACTGCGCGAGCAGGCAGCCGCTCCGTAGCAGCCACGCGGAAGGTGAGCGGAAGCTGCCGCGCAGCTTCCGCTCAATTGCTGCTCTTGCTGCGGCGTCAGCTACAGCAACAGCCGCGCTGCTGCGTGCGGGGTAGCCACCTGGCGGCTGCGTGCGCGGCCGTGGCAACAGCTGCGCGCTGATTCTACTATTGTGCACTACGGCTGGTGCACGCTTCTGCCACCGCCGCGCGCTGCTGTCGCTGTTGCTGCTACGCTGCTGCTGTCGTCGCTGCTCCTGCCACTGCTGCTACGCTGCTGCTGTGCTGCTACGCTGCTGCTGTGCTGCTGCCGCCGCTACTACTACCGCTGCTGTTGCGCTACTGTTGTGTTGCTGCCGCTGCATGGTGCTGCTGTGGTGCTGCCGCCGCGCGCTGTTGCCGCTGTTCCTGCCGCCCTACTGCCACTGCTGCTCAGTGCCTATGTCTGCAGCTGCTGGCGACTGCAGTCTACTGCAGCTGTCTCCTGCTGCCGCTAGCAGCTGCTACTGATGCAATCTCACGTAGTGATGGTGAGCTACGTCGACGGCGATCCGCTGTCGTCGTCGATAGATCCCTGTGGATCTGCTACAGCGGTGACTCTCACTGCTGCTGCTCTGCTACGTCTCTGCTGCGCAGCTCGGTGAGAACTGTCTCACCGCTCTGATACCATGAGAAGATGCGTGGAAGCTTCCTAGCGACACAGTCGCTGACTAGGCGTCAGTGCCTGGTCGGACGGTGACGACAGTTACAAGTCGTGCACACAACGGCAAGGGTCTGGCTAGGAGACACAAGGCAAAGTGTCAGAATGCTTCAATAGCATTTGCAGAGAGGGATGAAAAATGACACGTCCATGGGATAAGTACCTGTCGCGGCGCACGGCGGGTGTCGCACGCGGCAGTACAAGATCTGTCCTAAAACTGGCCCAAAACCACTGTTTTTGCCCTAACTCTGCGCAGACATATCAGAACGCTACGTTGTCTGAACTTAGACGTGCAGGATCAAAAGCCGGACGCTACGGCTGGTCACATGCATGCATCAAGCATCAAACGGTGGACACACAATGCCAAAACATGCAAATCGGGCCCATGGCCAATCCACCGATAAACTCCTGCGTGCTGCAAAAAAACTGCAGGAGGTCCCGGGTAGCGTCCAGAGCTCTCGAACGGTCGTCAGTCAACTCCACGATGGTAGTCCGCCACCAGATGACGCACCGGAGCCTCCAGGGTCGGCATCAATGATCCGCACGAGTATGGACACGGCCGAGTGGTCACAGTAAACTGTACAGGTCGACAGGAACGTCACAAATCACAAGACCACCACCACTGCCGTCGCCCCCAAGGATGCCACGACCGCCGTCATAATGACCATCACCACTACCATGACCAGTGTCAGGGCCATGACCACAAAAAGAACCGTGACAGAAATGTGAACAGTGGGTGCGGTGGTAGCACCAATTGGCAGCGGCTGCCAGAGCCATCAATGGATGAAGATGCCTTGCCGTGTTGCCGCAAGGGCAGACGAGAAAAAGCGTTCCCTATAAATGCATTCCCCGGTACACGGCCTCTGATCTCCTAGGACCGGGGACGGCCCTCAACGTTCAGAAGTCTCATCCACATCAGTGCCAAGGAGGGGTGAGATGAGGCCATTGTTGGAAAGGCTTGGAGGTTACCATTCCATTCCCCCTCAGCTTCGACCGGATGGAGAGTGCAGTAGATGGGTGAGGACCAGGAAGGTACGATGTGAGAGGCGAAGAAGAGACGATGCGACGTAGTAGTAGGCGACAGGGTTGAGAGGAGTCAGCGTGGGAGAAGAGAAGGTGGGAGAAAAGAGGTTGGGAGAAAAGAGTGTGGGAGAAAAAAGGGTGGGAGAAAATGGGTGGGAGAAAAGAGGGTGGGAGAAAAGAGCGTGGGAGAAAAGAGGGTGGGAGAAAATAGGGTGGGAGAAAAGAGGGTGGGAGAAAGGAGGGTGGGAGAAAAAAGGGTGGGAGAAAAGAGCGTGGGAGAAAAGAGGGTGGGAGAAGATAGGATGGGAGAAGAGAGGGTGGGAGAAGAGAAGGTGGGAGAAGAGAAGGTGGGAGAAGAGAAGGTGGGAGAAGAGAAGGTGGGAGAAGAGAA
>SZWC01004829.1:5256-25495 GCA_023375785.1 Penium margaritaceum | reverse complement strand
TCTGCTGCCTCCGAAACCTATTCTCCCGCCTTTCTTCCTGCCTCAATCGACCTCGCTCCTCCGCCACTTGCCCACGACAACCTCGCTTTCCTCTCTCCAGGGACACAGAACCTACTATTTCGCCGCAGCAGCAGCCCCTGCTGCCCCTACCACGGGAGCAGGCCCGCCAGCGGGGCCCAGCAAGGGGCCCTGCTGGCTCTCCATCTCCACCAGCTGCTGCTCTCTGTCCATCTCGATGATGAGCGGCACGCACAGGATCAAAAACGTGGTCCCGGCTATCCACGCTGCCTTGCCCGTGCTCCAGAGGAGCTTTCGCACCACCGTCACTGCTGCGCTTGCTGCCGCCATTGCTTTCTGGCTGCAGCTCGAGTTTTCGAATGTTCGGGAGGGGGGGCGTGCGTGAGGGCAAGAAGAGAGTGTGGTGGACCACGCTGAAGTGCAAGCGAGACGAATGGAAGTGGTTAGAGCTAGAAGTATGAACTGCGGTCCTGGATCGGAATGAAGGCAGTGGGAGTTGTTGAGAGCAAGTGCAACTCTACGCCAAGTCGACCCCATTCTGGGATACCTTTCCAAGTTGCCCAAACTTTGGGCTGATTCTAAAGCGCCCCGATTTCTACCATAATTCCTCTTCAACCCCAAAAAATATTAGCAATTTAATAATTCCTCCATTTTTACAGCCATTTTGATACATCTCCTTTTCACTAAATTTGCTAAGCAAAAACAATGAACCCCCAAATTACCATTGGGCGTTGATCACCACACAAATAAGGAAATTACGTTCAGGATTTCTTGAACATTGTCGTAAGAGAAAGAAATCGGGAAAATAAAAAATGGTCAAATGAGGGCGGATTTAAAATTTAAATTAGGGGGGGGAGTTAAAAACTAGGGTACACTTGCCGTATACCCACTAACTTCGCAACTAAAGGACGTCGTACCTAGTTTTCACACAAAAATAATGGTAGCTCCACTTTGGAAGAAAAATACGTATAACTTCCAGGAAATGTACATAATACTTTCCAAGGCCACTGTTTAAAACAAATACTTCGCACGTCCACGAATGGGGGACGATATAATTCTCCGCATACCCACTTTCCATACGGGCCAGCGGAGGACAACAGCATTGAGACAGGACCCCAGGGTAGCCCCGCGCACCAAGGACAGCGTGGCAGTTGTCAGTGCCAGTACACCACATGTTTTCCAGATTCCAATCTTGTAGTTGCTAGGAATCTTCCTAGGACCAGCATGTGAGAGCATGCATCAACGGACAAGGTGTTGTCGACGCCATGGACGCGGGAACACTTGCCTTCATTAGCTCAATTGAACCAAGACAGAAGAGTGAGAGGAGCGAGAGAGACTTAGTAACCGGTGAGTGTGCACTCGCCACGGGCATCACGCCCAGGCCACACCGCCACGCGGGGGTCGAGCCCGACCGCTCAGCATAAAACTGAGCGGCGGCTACTCACCATTGCACGAGTAAAACCCGGCAAGGTGGCCCCCAAGGATCAGCACCCGGGTAATGCAGCTCCACACAAGACACTCAAGGCAAGCAAGATACCGGGCACGGTAGTTAGAGTGTACGGGCCCTAGCATCTATCCCACGTGTAATAAGAGTCAGGTCATGGCCATGAAAGTGTCAGACGACACTCCTGGAAGAAGCACGCCCGAGATGTCAGCCATGGTAGAATAGCTTGGCGTCTCTCCAGGTGAGGCCATGTCAATCAATCTGTACAAGTGTGTGCATGGAGGTGGAGACAAGGGGAAGAGATGTGTGAGTGACCAACAAACTTCAACACTCCCCCATGACCCGCAGGCAATCACCCCCGCACACATACAAGCTCATAAGAACAGAAGACTGGGGAGACACATTCAACCAGGGTTATGGGGACAGATGAGACCAACAGCGTGAGGAGCACTTTTGAAGACGTTATGACTGAGAGCCTTGGTAAGAAAGTCTGCTCTTTGAGATCGTGTGTCCACCCACGCAACTCGGATAATGCCAGCAGCGATGCACTCACGAACAAAATGATGCTCCACATTAATGTGCTTGGTGCGTGAGTGATGCATGCCACTGTTTTCAGCAATGGCCTTGGTGCTCTGATTGTCACAACGCAGAGTGATGCAACAAATGGGGACACGCAAGTGCTGGAGAAGACGACACAGCCAAATGGCCTCACATGTGCCTGCACCAAGTGCCACATACTCTGCCTCAGTAGTGCTGCGAGCGACGTAGCCCTGTTTGCCACTTTTCCATGAGACCGCTGTTCCACCAACCATGAAGATGTAACCTGTGCGGCTGCGTGCATCAGAGTCATGTGCCCAGTCACTGTCAGTGAAGCCGTCGACCATAAGAGAGGGTTGTGCCCAGAAGAAGAGACCGACACGTGGTGTGGAGAGAGCATAGCGCACAACTCGCAGAGCAGCGTCCAGGTGCCGCTCTCGTGGACACTGGGAGAACTGAGACAGGAAGTTGACGGCAAAAGCCACATCGGCCCGGGTGGTGGTAGCAAGGTACATCAGCGACCCTATGACTCTCAGATAGTCAGTGACGTCAACTTTCTCCCCCGGTGTGGATGGATCCTGGGACTTCAGCAGTGACTGCCCAGCAGGAGTCATGGGTGTAGAGGCAGAGGGTGCTGCAGTGAGGAGAGCATGGAAGCGCTCCCCTAGACTGCGGACATACGCAGCCTGGTGCATGTGCAGAGTGCGGCGTGCTCGGTCTCGCTCGAGCTCCATGCCCAGGAAGACTCGAGCCGGTCCCAAGTCTTTCATCTTGTAGGTTGCTTGGAGGAGGGACTTAGCCGCGGAGACTGTGGACATGTTGGGAGATGCAATGAGGAGATCGTCAACATACACGAGAATGGCCACCAACGGCTGTGAAGGGGGAATGAGAAACAGGGCAGGGTCCACTGGACTTCTTCTGAAGCCACCCTTTTCCAGAGTTGTTGTGATCTCTTGATTCCAGCAGCGGGGTGACTGCTTAAGCCCATAGAGAGCTTTACGCAGTCGCCACACACGGTTTGTGCCATCTGAGAAACCTGGTGGCTGGACCATGTAGATCTCCTCATCTAATTTGCCGTGCAAAAAGGCATTGTTGACGTCCATCTGCTCCAACTCCCAGTCGTGCTGAGCGACTAGACTGAGCAGTGCCCTGGCAGTGGTGTATCGGCCTACTGGCACGAATGTCTCGTCAAAGTCCACTCTAGGAATCTGGGAAAACCCCTTCGCAGTGAGTCGTGCTTTATACCTTTCCACCGTGTTGTCTGTGCGAAGTTTGCGGCGGTACACCCACTTAGCCGCAACGGGCTTGTGGCCTGGGGGTAGATCCACCAACTCGTACACATTGTGCTCCGACAATGCGTCGAGTTCAGCCTTCATGGCCTGCTCCCATAGAGAGGAGTCTGTGGCTGCACGTGCTGCCTGTACTGTAAAAGGTTCCGGTGGAAGAGTAGAGAGGCCAGCTGTGGCGAAGCAGGAGGCAACATACCCAGCAACTGACGATGAGAGGGCAGAGTGAAACTCCCTGCTCTATCAGGGAGTAGCCGAGGGCGGTGCTGGGGTTGACGACAGAATCTGCGACGGACAGACCAGAGGTCATCAGACCGAGAGCACGGAGGCCCGGGTCACCAGAGACGACAGGATGGGATTGAGAAGGGAGAGCACGAAGACGACCTCCGCGTGTGTAGGGTGACACGGGTGGAACAGACTTCGTGGAGACAGACGGAACCGGGACAGGGGAGGTGTCATGTGCAGTGTCGATGGGAGAAGCTGGTTGCACAGCAGNAGACAGACCAGAGGTTATCAGACCGAGAGCACGGAGGCCCGGGTCACCAGAGACGACAGGATGGGATTGAGAAGGGAGAGCACGAAGACGACCTCCGCGTGTGTAGGGTGACACGGGTGGAACAGACTTCGTGGAGACAGACGGAACCGGGACAGGGGAGGTGTCATGTGCAGTGTCGATGGGAGAAGCTGGTTGCACAGCAGCAGTTGGAGAGATAGGTGCAGAAGGAGTGTGTGTCGAGATCGATGGAGAGGCGGCGTCAGGAGAAGGGGAGTGTGAAAGAAAAGGAGAAGAGCTGGGCAGCGCAGAGACAGCGGGAGAGATAGGTGGTACAGCATGGGAGACAGGCTGCAGACCGGAAGAGGGAGAGGACGCGACGGGAGGAGATGGAGAGGGGGCCGGGGGACGCGCAGAGGGAAGAGTAGAGAACTCAGAAAGAGAGGACAGACCACCCCCAGCCCGACCAAGCGGAGGAGAAGGCCCAGAGAAACGAGAGACGTCGCGTTCGAACAAATGTTCAAAGAACAGGGCATCCCGAGACTCGATGACGCGGCTGCGGGAGGGGTCCCAGAACCGCCATGCTTTGGAAAAGGGGGAGACCCCGAGGAAGATACAGAGACGACCACGGGGGGAGAGTTTTCCATCGCGGTGGTCGGCTGGAAGCCAGACAGAGGCAAGGCATCCCCAGACACGCGCAAGGCGCAAGTCAGCACGACGACCTGTCCAGCGTTCGAAAGGAGTGACAGTGTGAGGGAGAGGACCATGAGGGATCCTGTTCCACACCCATGTCATGTAGGACATGGCTTCAAAAGCGAACAACGGAGATTGACAGGACGCAACAAGAATAGAGCATACACCATCAGCAAGAGTCCGGTTCCAACGCTCAGACACACCGTTTTGTTGCGGGGTGTAGGGAGCTGTACACTCAAGGCGAACCCCACGAGATTCGAAAAACGGGAGGTGGGGCCAAGAAACTCACCGCCACGGTCACTGCGAAACACTCGTAGAGGACGGAGACAGGCACGTTCTGCCTGAGGAAGCCAGTCTTCAATGACATCAGTGACATCACTTTTGTGGCGGAGGGCAAAGACCCAGCGGTAGCGTGAAAAGTCATCAGTGAGACAAAGAACATAGCGACCGAGACCACCCAGGAATGTGTGAGGAAGAGGACCCATCACGTCAGCGTGAACAAGGTCAAGAGGATGAGAGGTAGTGGACTCAGATGAGGTGAACGGGGACCGGTGCATTTTGCCAGAGGCACAGTCAAGACAATCGGTGGAACATGGGGACGCAAAGGTGGCGGGATCAAGTCCGACAGCAGGCTGGAGGCACAGGAGGCGTTGGATGGCAGCAGTGTGAAGATGACAGAGTCGGCGATGCAAGAGCGTAGTGTGAGCAGGGGACAGGGATGGTGCCACATGAACCAAGGCAGACGCAGCGGAAGACGAGGGAAGGGAGAGTGGCACACGAAAAAGCCTGTCACAGCGTATGCCGCGGAGAACAACATGCCCAGATGAGCAGAGAGAGATGGAGGCAATGCCACGACTAGACGAGAAGTCCATGCCCTGATCATCGAGGGTGGTGACAGAGAGCAGACTGACCTCCAGGTCGGGAACAAACAACACGTCAGGGAGATATACAATGCCACCAGGGCCAACAAACTTGACAACGCCAATGCCATGAACGGGAAGGAGCTGACCTGAGCCAGTGCGGACAGAGCGGACAGAGCCAACTGGGCCAAGGGAGAGAAAGGAGGAACGACAGGATGTCATGTGATGAGTGGCCCCTGAATCAATGATCCAAAGGCCTGGAGCCACACGAGTGGTTGGGAGAACAAGGCAGATAGCAACAGAGGCACGAGACGACAAGGGAGAGGGGGCGCCAAGGCGTGTGGGAAACGTATGAGACTGCCAGTCCTCAATCCAATCACGAACATCAGGCATGTCCCCTTGCACCCCACCAGATGCTGCACCCCGGAGAGTGGCATCAGACTCACAGACAGACACACGACACTGGTCACTCACACTCTCACCTCCCTGATAACGAAGGTGGAGGAGCTCAATGAGGCGGCGCTCAAGGGCGCGCTCCTCATCACGACGGTCCGAGGAACGGTCAGAGGACCGGTCAGATGAGCGATCAGATGACGGCCCGTCATCCCGTGTCCAAGGCGGTGCTGAGTAGTGCGAGGAGGGCGGTCCATGGTAAGGGGGTCCTCCAGGGGGCAGAATCCAGCCCCAAGTGCTGGGAGGTGAAGGACATGGTTGGAGTGGTGCGGATGTGGTGGAGAGGACGGAGGCTGAGGTGGAAGAGGATGGAGAGAGGCCACGGTTGCTGCTGCTGCGGCTGTAGAGGGTGTGACGCCGGTGCGGGCCCAATGAGCTCGCATGGATGACGCCAGACGGGCATCATCACGTGGGGCTGGGCACTTGGGCGCAGAGTGGCCAGCAGCACCGCAGTTCCATCAGGTGACTTCAGAGCCAATGGGGGCACCAGAGGAGTTGCCCTTGCCCTTGCGTCCACCCCCATGCCCCTTTCCCCCACCTCGGCCCCCGCTGTGGTGTGAGCCACCGCCCCCACCACGGGCGGTCGCTTGAGTCACATGAGAGGCAGCAGAGGAGTTTGAGGAAGAGAGAGTAGAGACAGCTGCAGGGGAGGAAGAGGAGGTGGTCACGGCAGCGAGGGCGGCGCGATGCATGCGCTTGTTCTGGAGACTGTTCCACTAGTCTGTGAGACGGGAGGCGGTAAAGTCATAGAGAGGTCCAATCCCTGGGGGAGTGTCCGCAGGGAGGGGTGAGGAGGAAAGACGCTCAAGTTCTGCCTGTGAGACATGTAGGTAGAGATATGAGAGTTCAGGGATCAGTCCGGCAACAATGGACAAGCAGGCAGATAGGGGACCAGGCGCGGCCTTGCCAAGGTCACGCAATAGACGCAGACTTCGCGCCCAATACTCGTCGGCAGTTTCATCAGCACGCATCTGCAGGGTGTTAAACTGAACGGTCAGGGCACTCTGGGCAGCATGCCCAGTGACCATCTTGCGGCGACGGATGAGAGCGTACGCACCGACAGGGTCTGCTAGAGTGCCGCGGATGGGGTCTGCATTATACGTACCGATGTCGTCAAGCAGGATTTCGAGACCGGCGGTGATGAGGGCACGAACGGCGCAGGCTTCTTCTGCTGATTGTGGCACGAACGGTGCCTTTGCGGGTGAGTAGTATTCCCACAGCTGTTCTCCTTGGGGCCAGGCACTGAAGCGCGTCTCCCAGGAGGTGAAGGTGAGTTTGGATGTGAACTGTGGTGGTGGAGTTTCAAAGTCCCTTTGTCGTGTGGGCAGGAGTGCCCGAGCTAAGGCAGATACTGAGAGAGCGGGAGAGGAGGAGTTGGGAATAGCACCGCTGGGTGGTACAGAGGAGTCAGCAGACGTAGTGTCATCACAAGGAGGAACAACCGCAAGAGCTGGAACGGTCCGCAAGCGGTCTATGACTATGGTTGCCACTGTGGTAGCTAATTCGTGCTGTGCCTCACTATTCCTAAATAGCTCATCTTCTGCCTTGCGGCGTGCCGCCTGTGCTTCGCTAAGGACGGCTTGAAGAGCCTCTATGGTTTCCTCTGGTCCTGGCATGCTTGGAGAATGTGGGAGAAGGAAAGAGAAGGAGGTACAGAATGGACACAATGCAGAGTGCGTGGGTGAGGAGGCGCTCACCGCTGTAGTGCCGAGGCAGCAGGGTGAAGAGGGGTGCCACCACTGCTGCAGCTAAAGAGGAGAGGACGGCCACCCACCCCACAACTGCCACAGTGAGGCAAAGTAGCCCAGTAACAGTAGCCCCACCCACGGGGTGGCGGTGCCATTTGAGCCTTGGTTGCCGCTTGACCACCGTCTTCAGCAGGACATGGATCTTCCTCACCTGCACAGAACAAGAAAAGTACACATAACAAATTCATTGTTGGTGAAGAACAATGGAATTCACCATGGGCCAACAATGCAGGCCACACAATGTAACAATACCTATGTTCACACAGAACGGCCTCTGCGCTTCCGCTTGCGTAGTATGGGTTCGTCGTCCCCGGAAGCATCAGAGTGGGAGACGCCATCCGTCGACTCCCACTCTTGTCTCAGTCGTCTCATAGTCTGAGGCACTGTCTTCCTCTGACCAGTCTGATGAGGAGGGATCGGAGTCCGCAGGACTCCCAGGGTTGTCCACCTGGGATGAGAATGCGGGGTCTGCTGCATCTGTCGCGCCACGGCAGCCTCATCCGATGCATCACCACCACCTCCGTCTGCACCCGTGGTGGGTGCTCCTGCTGCTTCTGCTGCGCCTCCTTCCTCTACTGCTGCTGCTGTTGCTGCACGTTGTCGTCCACAATCACATCGCACACCACGTCCCAAGGCAAGTTGTTTGGCACGAGCAGCGGCTACGGTGGCGGGCAAGAGAGCAGGTGGGTCGGTGCATTTCCGCGGGCCATGTCCAGACAGACCGCAATGGCTGCAGATGCAGTCCCTCTTGCGACGGTCATAACGATCCTTGCGCTTGGACTTGGGCCTCCCAGCACCACGCTTTTTGCCTAGCGGTCCCCATCTATTATCTGCTAACTGCACCTCGCGAAGGTTCACCCCGGGCATGGGGTGACGGTAGGTTCTCTTCCAGGCCATCTTCGTGAGGTGGATGTCGACGTACATGTCGGGGTTGACACGAATTTCTAGCAGCAGACTCACTGCGTACTGGCACGGAAATCCATACTTGGCCCACTGGCCGCAGCTTCACTTCTTGGCGTTGCAGTCGACTTCACGGCCGGAGAGACTCTTGGGACCCAAGACCGTTCCAGAGAGTGGACCAGCCGGGACGATGTCATACTCCCGTGCCTTCTGCGTGTAGTTCTTCAGTTTTGCTTCCGCGAAGGGGGCCAGCATCGTCTCACAGTCATGCGTCAGCTTCCGCCAGTCTGCAACCAACTTCTGCGCCCACACGTACAACTGCGCAAAGCAGTGAAAGGGGTAGAGATGGTGGAGGTCCATGATACGTGCGTTCAGGGACTCCGCCGCGTTGTTGGTGGTGTGACTGCCACGTGCCACGGGGATGTAGACACGGCTCCACGTGGCGAGGGGAATGCCCGGTTCTACACCTCCGCTGAAAAGGTACTACATGCCTTGCACGGATTCCTTCTCCAACTCCTCCGGTGCGTGCTTGAACTCCCTTGCCGTGAACACATGCGCGAGAATCCAGAAGATGTCAGCAGCCACACGGCCCACCTTGGACTTGACGTTCTTGCTGATGTGCTACGCACAGTATGTGTGCGTAGCACACATACTGTGCGTAAGCTGGCATTTCTCGGGCCACAGTAGCCAGCAGCCGAGCGTCGCGGTCGGAGATGACGGCTGTCCCTCACTTGCGGGCCATGAAATACGCTTGCGAAAATTGTCGCACAAACCAAGTCTAGTTATCCTTGTCCTCTTGTCCGCACAACGCCCACACCATTGGCACAGAGTGGTTGTTGGCGTCCCAGAATTGAGCAATGAGAAGAACCTGCTTGAAACCATTTTTGAGGTGCGTCACGTCCATGGTAATGATGCGCCGCACGTGGTTCCACCCTTCCCGAAAAGCACCGGGTGCCATGAAGGCTCGTCGAAAGAGCTTCTTCTTGTCTTGCTCTATGCATGCGAACGTTCGTGGGTCCACTCGTTTCAGCTGCACGACGTACCTACCATGGGGAGGGTCGTTCAACACAAAAATTTGAAACACATGCATTGACATGAGAGGAAGCGGACCCGGGGGAAAAAAATACTAACCTCCGTAATGTACGCTGGGAAAAGTGACCACGACAGCGTCTTCTCGCCGATTAGCTTCTCCTGGGCTGCCTTCTTTGCACGGTAGACCACGGGGTAGTGCACTTTCATCCCTGTGCGTGCCTCAACAATCTGCTACAGCGACTTTGTGCCGGTAGACGGCTTCTTCTTGATGGCCTGCTCAATGTGCCGCAGTACCCATGTAGCCCGGTGCGCCTGGTCACCCTTCTTGGTTGTGGGGGAGCACTTGTGGCCATCCACAAACTCGATGACGGCAACCTTGCCGTGCTTGCGCTGAAAGCGCACCTTTTGGAGCCATGGGCAGCCTGCAGTCTTCCACAATCTGCAGCGGACTTTGAGGTAAGTAGGCTCACTGCGGACCCAGGAGACAGGCATGACGCGGTCGACTGCGTAGTCTTGGACAGCTTCGCGGTAGGCCTCCATGTTGCGAAAGGCCCGTCCGCCTGGAAAATTGGTGCATCTTCCTTTCTATCTGCATGCACGATTAGGAGCGGGTTCGACATCTTTGCCAGTCTTCTCCGGCGGGGGCGGCGGCATCTCCTCGTCAGACGATCCTGCACAAAGAACATGGACGGATATATTTCAACCACGCGTATAGAAAATAGGCACAAGACATACTGGTGTGAGTTGGGTATCGGTCAGCGTACTTCGACATATCAGGAGGTCCAACCCCGTCGACGACGACGCCATGTCTACATACAAAGTGGGTTTAACCCACCTGCACGGTAACCACGGAATGGACGGACACGTTGGCGGCCTCCTAGTCGCATCGTGCGGTCTTCCACACGGTCTGGGGAACGCGAAGTCATGCGCTCGACGACATTGATGTGAGTGTTCCACTCGTGTTCCTCCCACTCGGTCCAAAGAAACGAGGACTCAGGGTGGTAGCGGGAGACGAGGACGTCAGGAGGATCATCGTCGTCGTCGTCCGGGTAGTCGCCCGCAGTGGCATAGAAAGTGGCGGCCATGTTGGCAAAAAGTGGGTATAACAATGTACATTATGCGTCGTAATATGCATCCTATCCACCTTCTGCACTTGCAATACCCACCCGTTGTTAACGCGAGGAGGAGGGACATCCCGGAGACCCGTTGCGATGAAGCACTGATATTGTAGGAACATGTGGAGTACACATCAACAATGGCTCAACGGTCATGACCCCTGCGAACGACGAGAGAGAATGTCCACATCACATGGCGGTTGGCCGACTTACCATGACGGGAAATGTCGCAGAGCATGCATGCGGACCAGAGAAATACTGAGTGCTGAGAAAAACTAATAATCCACCAACGTGGGATGGCATGTCAGGTTACAGCGAACGACGGTGACAGCATGTCGTCTGTCGTTGAAATATCCGCCAGTTGGCGCCGTTGGCATGTGGACGACAAGAGGCAACATCCAGCTGGCAACTACCCAAATTCATCGAGATATGCTACATTAGACTGTGTTCGCATCTTATCAAGGACGACGGCAACGCCCGCAACACACAACATCATGGCACGTTCGGCGTCGCCTGTGCATGATCGGCAAGGAAACAATTTGACGTCTGGGTTTGCATGTCACACACGTAATACTTTCAGCGATCGTTCGAAACTAGAATCCCCCTGACGCAAGCGTGATAGAAAGTAGGGAACAACGGTTCAGATTTCAATACGTATGTTGTGTCAGGCACTGTACTTTGGTTGAAGTGAACGGAAAGACAGTTCAGTCTGGCACTCTTTCGTGAGTTGTTGAAATGGTGACTATATTCGCTGAAAACTTTAAATTCATACGTCGGATACCCAAATTCGACGAACTAATTCATATGAAACCGGTGTGGCGTGAATCTCTTTGGAATAGTGGGTACGGCATGCATGATCTCGGGCGCTTCGAGAAAAGTTGGTACATCACTAATTGTTTGTGTAAAGTGAGTACCGTGTCCTAAATGTGCGAAAATTGGCAAGCAGAAAATTCGGAGGCCCAATAGGTGGGTATAGCGGAATTAGGGCGTAAAAATTACAATAAAACTTAATATGGATTAAAAAAATGGTTGTAGAAAATGAGGTTAATCACACCATAGTCAGCCAAAACTAGGGGGTAATTGGTTATTTCCTGCCTGTTTTGTCACAAAAAGCAAAACATAGATGGTGAACTGGTAGAAGTTATAGAGCAAAAGACAACGGGAGAATGGGAAACTTGAGTATTTTGCGATAAGTAGGAAGTGTACTTCGATGTCAAATGTCGGAAATTTCGAGCACATATGTACAATAGTGGAAACAAGAATGAGGCGCACGTACGGTCTTCGCTGATTGAGTCGAGCGACACTTGTGACAATGCATCGTGAGAGGCTACAACAAGAAACTTTGCCATGAAGTCATAGGCACATCTTTACTTCAATAACTTCTATCGTCGTCGAGAAGTTGGACAAACAGTTTCGCCATGTCGATATGGTTTTCCATGGTTCTGTCGACAGTTTTAGAAAGTGGTAAAGTCTATGAAGATCTTCTAAATTGGAACATCTAAGTTCAGGGCAGTTGGCCAAAAGTCCCTCGGCTCAACAGCGTAAATATCAATAGATTGACACGCCATGGACTACAAATTTACCAGCAAAATTGCACACATCCAAAGCTTCGGAGCTCGATGCATGAAGGTGGTAGCACCTCATCTTATGTAAGCCGCAATGTCTTGGAACTTTGCGAGACGTAGGTCAATGCCAGCTAAAGTAGCCGTCAAATTGTTCATTGACTTCTTGTAAGTTGTCAGAAGGCTCCCATTTTTATTCGAACCGCCTCAGTCCTACCACTTGATGAGACATTCTCTCAGTCATCCTCGTCGGCGGTGTCCAAGAATATCCTGGACTGCATACTTCATGTCCTCGTCTACTCCCATAGATGGTGGCAAAGACACATCTCCATTAGGGAAGTGTTTGCTTGGGTCCTAGTAGAGTTGGAGTCCGCTGATGTGGAAAATTAGGTGGGTAGCAATCTGGTGCAGTAGGCGGAGCATTGCGACGACAGGTGTCCCCACTTTTTCGATCATAAATGATCCCAAACACTTGGGTTTTAGCTTTGTGTGGTCCTATCCTCATGACCTGACTTTCGTCCAGCTGAGTAGGATGTGATCGTCGACATGGAACTCTCTGTCCTTATGCTTGTCGTCTGCTCACTTCATCATCGCTTGAGTTTCTTGCAAGGGCCTGGAGACTCTCAGCCCACATGGTTTGGAAATCTTGCCGATGTGTATCATTTTTTATATGTTGCTTGAACTCAGCAGACCTGCCAGGAGGACGGGCAGTTCGCAGTAAACTACATATTTTGGAATTTTTCCTCTCACCGTGGAGGTCCTAAAGTTGTACGTAAGCTCGGCGGTAGGTAGCTTGACCGACAAGTCAGTGCCATGTGGCTCACACATCATTCGGGGTTCTTGTTCAAGTGCCCGATTGGTGTGCTCAATCTGTCAGTCTGGGAATGGAAGGCTGTCGATATGCGCATCCAGCTGCCATGAACATTCATCAACTCTCGTTTGAATCTACTCATGAACCATCTATCTGTGTCGTTTGTGATGGGGGAGGAAACATCATTTAGTACATAGTTTTGTTGAGGAATAGTCCCCATGTTGCCTTGGTGGTGATTGTTGTCATCCTTCGGATGAAGTGAGACATCTTAAAAAACCGCTTCGCCAATACGAGGATCACGTAAGAGCCTTCCCATGTGACTCGGAAACCCGTCACGAAGTCCATGGATTTTCTTATCATTACTTGGATACCGGTAGTGTGTGAAGGATACCCGGCGATTCTGTTCGTCTCGACTTGTGGCATTGACACACGGTGCACATTTTGTAGTAGTTTGCAATGTCAGTCTGCCTCTTGCCCCACTAGTAGTACTTCATGTGCATTTTTCAATTTGTTTTCTTGGCCGAAGTGTCCACTTGGAACGTATCATCCAGTTGCGTGCAATGTTATTCATCACAATAGGGTACGGCGACCTGGCAAGTGAATGGTCGTTGCCCGTATGGCTCGTCCAACCAGATTGCTTTGTATCCGCCGAATGCCTCCTATTTCGTTGTGAACAACATAGCGAGGTATGGGTCTTTTCAATGATTGTTTTGCTGATCTTAGCCGTTCGATCTGGTCAGCAACTCAGAGCATCTGGTGGATTTGTTCTTCGAGGCAGTGGTGGTCAAATTTGGACTCGAGGAAATCCATCAATCGAGTTTGTCGGTGTCTCAGATTTGACTTATTCCTGAGATAGTTCAGTCTGTGGTGATTGGTACAATTAACATATCATTGGCATTCCATATAGCACCTCCATGTCCTAAATTATTGTTTGACCAAAAAAATATCTTTCTCATGCATTGCGTAATCTAGATTTAATATGCACAACTTTCTTGAAATGTACCCGACCGGTTGTTCTCCATGATTGTTGCCTTGGAACAGAATAGCTTTAGTTGCCAGACAAAATCCATTGATGTTAGTGATGTGTTTCACCGTTGGATCTCCTCATTATGATTTTGGCACAAATTGTTTCTCAAATTTTGGAACGCTTTTTGGTTTGCTCTCACCAACTTCACTCGATAGTTTTATGGGTGATATCGGAGAGTGTCGTTGTCAATCTCACGTAGTCCTTTACAACTTGATGGTAGTAGATGTAGAATCCTACTATCATGTGGATTTCCTAAGAATTGGTAGGTTTTGGTCCCTTAACTACTGCCTCCATGCTCTTCGAGTCCATCCTGATCCTTCTGCTGCCAATTATGTGCCAAAAAATGCAATCGAACGGTGACAAAAGCAGCACTTCCAGAATTTGCAGTTAAATTTTGTTGTTTGTAAAATCCCAGTGTCCTTTTTTAGGTGTCAATTGTACTCCTTTGGCATGCAGCCTTACACCACAATATCAAGATCCATGATTGCAAAGCTCTAAAGGTACGGCTAAAAACTATAATTCATGATCTCCATAAATGTCATCAGGATATCTGTGAGTCCTGAGGTAATAACTTTGAACTTGAGGAGCTCATAGTATGTGCGGAATGGCAACTACTTGATGCCCTTATAAGATACACATATTTGATGGTAACCTCTCTATAGGCCAAATCTCGGTGAGAATTCTTGCTTCACAGAGTTGGTAAAATTTTTCATCTGCCTACAAAAGGCCTAGCAGTTCTTGACGGTGACTGTGTTCAATGCCCTGTTGTCCATGCACATCCACATTGTTGAAAAAAAATCCCAGGTAAGATGATATGGATGGTCTGATGAACACTTGGCCAAGCACCTCATCTTCTTGCTCTTTTGGCTCGATCAGGATGATAGCTCTCCTTGACCATCAGTCTGGTGCTCGACTTCAAGTCTATTTGATGGTTGATGTTGCATTGCAAATGTAATTATTTGGACAATTCATTTGGGAAAACTCTTTCAAACTCGTCAAACTTTGGTCTCGAACGTTTGCAATCTTTTGGAGTCAATGCCAATTACTCCACTAATTTCTTTATGTCTCCTACTACGATCGTGCTTTCATCCCTTGCCTATACCGGGACTAAACCCCCTTGAGCTTCACATTGAAAGTATTTCTTGGACACATCCAAAGATATCGGTGCTGTACGTTGGGTTGTGGGTACTGAATTTCCCCTACGGTTTCCTCCTCTACTACCTTCCCGTATCCGTTGCTACGTCCTAGAACACTCGATCAAATACATATGTCTCCTCCTATCACCAATGTTGATGTAAACCACTCCACTAGATCAATCAATTTGTGATTTGTACCGGTTCAGGATATCTTGCCTGTGGAAAATTTTGTCACCACTTACTCGAAAGATCACCCTGACGATTACATTATGCAGGTCACTGATTCATAGTCAAAATGGTTTGTGAATCTGAAAAATCTGCAGTCTTCCATCCATGCCAGTTTCTTCAAATATCCCTGGTTAGGTATGTAAATCTAGCTTTTGAACCATCTAATTGACAAAACTATGGGAGGCTCCTCCACCCAGTAGTGCAGGTAAATTTTGACAACTTTCGCAACCCCTTGGTTGCACTTGCAGTAGTGTCGCAGATTGGTCGTCCTTGTATAGCTCATGAAACTTTGAGATCTCAGGAATCCTTATGGCTTTGGTGTTGCAAGACACTAGTTTCCTGCATCCCAGCATTGTAGCCGGTGTTGTTGATTTGTTCTGCTGATGCAATCACAAGTGGAAGGTCATCTTGAAATTCAAATGTTTCCATTACTTGCCAAATATCACGCTTGGGGCCATTGTTGTAGTGGAAACACAGTTTGTCACGGGTAATCTCATGGAAACGCAGTGTGTACTCTTCCATGCTAGATTGCTGATGGAATTGTTGAAGCTTGTACTGTGTGTAAAACTTCTTGTTTAGCATTCTAGGATGGTGCTCGCATAATTCATACAAGAATATTTGGTTGATAGAAGTAATCTTGACATGTCAGATTGATTTTCTTGAGTGGAAAAACATCTTGAGTGGTTGAGGGATATAAGAGCAGTCACGTGATTTGTTGATTGTGCTCTACCGGTCTCCTCTTACCTTTGCATGACCTCTACATAAAAACTTCAATTCATTGCAGTGTCACAAAAAATCAAGGCTGCAAGGTCATTTTCGTTTAATCGATGCTAACTCTAGCAGCGATGAAGTTCACCTCCAAACTTGTTAGCTACATCCAGATTGGCGTTCCTTTTGAGTTTTTTTAAGATCGAACAGCTTATGGAGTACCGTTGATTTGGGGTTCGCACAAGAATTGATTGTTTCTCTTACTCAGTAACACTTCACGTGCATGCTTTGTGGTGAGTTGCATGTGTAGATGGTTGTTGAGGATTTCAATTCCCAAAAGCTTCTGATATATGTTTTTACTAATGTGGGCCTATCGGCCGGGGCCTCCTCCCATTATGCCAAGTGTTATCATTATGGACAACGGCAGGGACAAGGGGTTTGCCGAGCCCGAGTCCATCACTGGATAGGTTGTCGGAGCTGTTGGAGCTGTGTAATCCACTACAAAGCCTACCATTGCTTCTGCTTGGGTCACCTGAAGAACATGGAGAATCATTCGCTTCTGATCCTCCATCACCAAAGTATTTTTCAAATTACCACTGCTCCTTATCGGGTGCACTCAATCCTTTTCCCTTCATTGCAAGATCTGTGATCTCTAAATGGCAGAGGTGCACCAAAGACGTGTGTGAGGTTATGTCCCAGGAGTAAAGTTGTTAGTTGTCCCTTCAGTACCACTACGCTTTGATACAAAGTATTATGTAGAGAAGAAAACAACTCAACATTCTTGAATTCTAGTGCTGTCAAGGAGTCCACTGAACAATAACAAAATGTTGATATGCTTTGTGATAGTTTTGTCAAAACTTCTAGAAAGTGATTGACTCTGTCAGAAGCTTCTGGAATGGAGCACCATAGGTCAGAGAAGTTGGCCAAAATGCACTCGGCCAAACAGCGTAAAAGTTTCTATAAGATTTTGTAGTAAAATATGTTACCCACGAGCGGAGTTTGAGGACAATATGTGTCAAGGACATAACATATTATGGCCAAACGAACTTCAGGATATCCCCATTCTCTAAGTTATCGTAAGATCGTTTGCATTTTCTAAGCGCAGCACCAGGTCTCCCCCTTCAGTCATGGGTCATCGTTTTTACACTAAGATGAATGTAGGTAAAAGAAAACAAGTTAAATTTGTGGAGCAAACAAAGGTAAGGACATTGGGATACTTCATTCATTTACAACTAGCAGCGTATACTTCTATGACAAGTGTCACAACTTTCAAACTCATACACAAAAATGTAGAAAGATGAAATGGGTGTACTTGATCTCTAAGGCACTTGAGGCAAGCGGTGAATGTGATGTTGCATCGTCAGGGGACACTTTGAGAAAATCTACTGAGAAGTCGAGGTTTTTTTAGAAGATCAAGAAAAGTTTTTTTTGGTAGGATTCTAGAGTCATCGACAAGTCAACAGAATAGTATCAAACTGTTGATACAGTTTGTGGTAGCTTTCCGATGATTCTAGAAGGTAGTTGAATTTACCCCAAAATCAAAAAAAGGTGTTGAGCCAATTAGAACATGCATGGTGAAAAAAGTTTAAGAATAAAAGCGTTGCAAGAAAAAATGCATATTGTGACTTTGAGAACAAAGATTCTTGTGGATAAAAATCAAGCTAGAATTTGAAGAGAAAAATATAATCTGGGAAAATGGGATACTAGAGTAATTTATAGTTGGCATTAGGTGAGCTTCAATGATACATGTCGGAACTGTCGAGCGTAAATATACAAGTACAGAAACAAGAATGAGGTATACTTAGGTTCTGCGATGTTAGAGTCAAGTGACACTTGTGACGCAACATCATGATGGATTGCTTTGCATATTTCTCCCAGGAATTCAGGGTTTTTTAGAATATGAGGGTGCATCTCTCTTAGAGTCTAGCACCATCAAGAAGATCGACCAAATAGTATCAAAAGATCAATGTGTTTTGCAATAGTTGTGTAAAAAAAAACCCTGGAAATTTGTGAAAACTGTTCAAAACTTTTGGAACAGAAAAATGGAAGTCAAAGCAGCTGGCCAAGATTCCCTTGGCTGATTGGCGTAAAATCCGGACGTCATCGCGTGATGGGCCATGAATGGAAGGAGGAAAATGCTCGCTCGTGAATTTTACCGACTCGAGTACATCAAAGATATAATTATTTTTACTCTTTAACCGTGATATCCTAGCGCATTGTGAGATTTGGGTTGATGCCAGATAAAATAGTTGTTGATCTGATGATAAACATCCTGCACATTGCATCCGGGCTCCTAGCTATTATGTGAGGTATTGTAGCCTTGCCACTTGACAAGATACTCCAACATTTCTCTTTGTTGTCATTGTACAAAAATGTCTTTGACCTCATACTCCATGCCCTCGTCCACTTTGACACGTAGTGGAAAAGGCATTTTTTTGTCAAGGAAGTGCTTTCTTGGGTCTCAATAGAGTGTGAGTCTGTTGGTGTCAAACACTGAATGCATAGCCATGCTGTCACGTAGGTGAAGCTTGGCAAAGTCAGGTCTCCGCATCTCCTTCATGAAGAATGGCCTCAACCACTTAGGTTTGATTTTTTAACACTCTTTTCATTTTAACTTGACATTTTCCAAGCTGAGTAAGATGGGATGACTGATATGGAACTTGGTGTCCATCAAATGCTGGTCAGCAGCTCACTTCATCATCGCTTGAGTCTTTGTGAGCGTGTGGCATTTTTCATGCTATGTGTTGTGAAATTCTCTAGATATTGAGTGCTGGCATATTAATTGAAATAGGCAAACCTGCCGGGGTTGTCAATAGTTTTCCACAAACCACCTCGAAAGAATTCTCACCCATTGTTGCGGAGGTCGCATAGTTGTATGCAAGCTCGGTGGTTGGTAGTTTGACCTTCCCGTTACTTTCATGTGAATCACACAGAGTTTAACGTTTTTGTTTGAGCATCTAATTGGCGCGCGCAAAACTTTTGTCAGTTTGGGGATAGAAGGCTCTGGATCCAAATTCCGTCGACGCCTAGTCCTCCGGAGACTTACCAAACAGCTAAGCAGATCCTACACCATTCGTGTGGAATGTTTTACTTTGTCCGGTATGTCCTTGGAGGACTGGAAAGTTGGCAGGCGCATACCTTGTGGTGAGGTAGATCTTCCACGGTGAAATGTGGTAAGGTTTATGTCCTGCTCCCTCTCATATTCCTGAGAGTGAACGTCATCACACAAGTTAAATACCAGAATACAAAATAGGAGTGGTTATTCGTTGTCGCCACATGGCGGCAATGGCCAGTGATCAATCCTGGGTTCTGACAGCTCGCAGGCTAACTCACTTGCATTATTGAAAGGAAAATAAAGGTAGTCTTCATGCGGGCCCTTTGAAGAGGGTGCAGATGTCATTGCACCTGAGAGAAGCGTCACTAGCTGCCTGTGCGACCAGCTGATAGGCAGGGCGTTTCTACGGCTACTAAATTTGATGTTGTGGTTGCTACTGTAATGGCCAAAAGGATCGAAAGGGCTGACTTTCACCTTGCTACCATCGTGTATGCTCATATTACAAATGTAGTAGCTGCGGCTGTGTGGCAGAAGACGAGAGGGCCAAGAGTGTCGAGAGGGCCGAGAGGGACGAGCGCAACTAGCGAATTACTGGCGTTGGAAATAATGTTGCTATTGTCAGTATCATTGGTGCGGCTGCATTGCAGAAGACAGAATGGCCAAGGGGGCCACACATGGTCAGAGTGCAAAGAGGGCTAGGCGTAACTAGTATGTTTCTGCTACCGTGGATGTTTTTTATATTTACATGTAGTGGTTGCGGATGTGTGCTAGACAACGGAAGACTGAGACTGTCGAGAGAGCCAAGACGGCCACGAGCGCAGCTGGAGATGCTGCCAGTGGTGTGGACGTCAAAGTTATTATTGTGTGGTGGACAACACAAGGGCGGAGAGGGCCGATGGCCGAGGATGTCCAAGCTAGCCAGAGTGTTGCCGAGGAAGAAGAGCAAGAAGAGATGGCGGACGAGGAGGAGCAGGAGGAGGTGGAGGAGGGAGAGGAGGGACAGGAGGAGAAGCAAGAGGAAAAGGAGGAGGGGGAGGCAGAGGAAGGGAGGAGGGGAGGGAAAAGGAAGGAGGAGGAGGAAGAGGAGGAGTAGGATTAGGAGGAGGAGGTGGAGAAGGAGTTGTAGGGAGTGA